>LGRX02033133.1:0-56328 GCA_001247695.2 Cymbomonas tetramitiformis | reverse complement strand
CAGTGCCAGCACGCTGCTGGGCACCCCTGCATGCCAGGGATCGCTCTGCGTCAGCACGGTGTTGCGCATCCTGCGAGTGCGCAATGGCTCAGTGCCAGCACTCTGCTGGGCACCCCTGCATGCCAGGGATCGCTCTGCGTCAGCACGGTGTTGCGCATCCTGCGAGTGCGCAATGGCTCAGTGCCAGCACGCTGCTGGGCACCCCTGCATGCCAGGGATCGCTCTGCGTCAGCACGGTGTTGCGCATCCTGCGAGTGCGCAATGGCTCAGTGCCAGCACGCTGCTGGGCACCCCTGCATGCCAGGGATCGCTCTGCGTCAGCACGGTGTTGCGCATCCTGCGAGTGCGCAATGGCTCAGTGCCAGCACGCTGCTGGGCACCCCTGCATGCGAGGGATCGCTCTGCGTCAGCACGGTGTTGCGCATCCTGCGAGTGCGCAATGGCTCAGTGCCAGCACGCTGCTGGGCACCCCTGCATGCCAGGGATCGCTCTGCGTCAGCACGGTGATGCGCATCCTGCGAGTGCGCAATGGCTCAGTGCCAGCACGCTGCTGGGCACCCCTGCATGCCAGGGATCGCTCTGCGTCAGCACGGTGTTGCGCATCCTGCGAGAGCGCAATGGCTCAGTGCCAGCACGCTGCTGGGCACCCCTGCATGCCAGGGATCGCTCTGCGTCAGCACGGTGTTGCGCATCCTGCGAGTGCGCAATGGCTCAGTGCCAGCACGCTGCTGGGCACCCCTGCATGCCAGGGATCGCTCTGCGTCAGCACGGTGTTGCGCATCCTGCGAGTGCGCAATGGCTCAGTGCCAGCACGCTGCTGGGCACCCCTGCATGCCAGGGATCGCTCTGCGTCAGCACGGTGTTGCGCATCCTGCGAGTGCGCAATGGCTCAGTGCCAGCACGCTGCTGGGCACCCCTGCATGCCAGGGATCGCTCTGCGTCAGCACGGTGTTGCGCATCCTGCGAGTGCGCAATGGCTCAGTGCCAGCACGCTGCTGGGCACCCCTACATGCCAGAGATCGCTCTGCGTCAGCACAGTGTTGCGCATCCTGCAAGTGCGCAACGGCTCAGTGCCAGCAAGCCGCTAGGCGCCCCTGCATGCCAGGGTCGCTCTGCGTCAGCACGGTGTTGCGCATCCTGCGAGTGCGCAACAACTCAGTGCCAGCACGCTGCTGGGCACCCCTGCATGCCAGGGATCGCTCAGCGTCAGCATGGTGTTGCGCATCCTTCGAGTGCGCAACGGCTCAGTGCCAGCACGCTGCTGGGCACCCCTGCATGCCAGGAAACGCTCTGCGTCAGCACGGTGTTGCGCATCCTGCGAGTGCGCAATGGCTCAGTGCCAGCACGCTGCTGGGCACCCCTGCATGCCAGGGATCGCTCTGCGTCAGCACGGTGTTGCGCATCCTGCGAGTGCGCAATGGCTCAGTGCCAGCACGCTGCTGGGCACCCCTGCATGCCAGGGATCGCTCTGCGTCAGCACGGTGTTGCGCATCCTGCGAGTGCGCAATGGCTCAGTGCCAGCACGCTGCTGGGCACCCCTGCATGCCAGGGATCGCTCTGCGTCAGCACGGTGTTGCGCATCCTGCGAGAGCGCAATGGCTCAGTGCCAGCACGCTGCTGGGCACCCCTGCATGCCAGGGATCGCTCTGCGTCAGCACGGTGTTGCGCATCCTGCGAGTGCGCAATGGCTCAGTGCCAGCACTCTGCTGGGCACCCCTGCATGCCAGGGATCGCTCTGCGTCAGCACGGTGTTGCGCATCCTGCGAGTGCGCAATGGCTCAGTGCCAGCACGCTGCGGGGCACCCCTGCATGCCAGGGATCGCTCTGCGTCAGCACGGTGTTGCGCATCCTGCGAGTGCGCAATGGCTCAGTGCCAGCACGCTGCTGGGCACCCCTACATGCCAGAGATCGCTCTGCGTCAGCACAGTGTTGCGCATCCTGCAAGTGCGCAACGGCTCAGTGCCAGCAAGCCGCTAGGCGCCCCTGCATGCCAGGGTCGCTCTGCGTCAGCACGGTGTTGCGCATCCTGCGAGTGCGCAACAACTCAGTGCCAGCACGCTGCTGGGCACCCCTGCATGCCAGGGATCGCTCAGCGTCAGCATGGTGTTGCGCATCCTTCGAGTGCGCAACGGCTCAGTGCCAGCACGCTGCTGGGCACCCCTGCATGCCAGGAAACGCTCTGCGTCAGCACGGTGTTGCGCATCCTGCGAGTGCGCAACGGCTCAGTGCCAGCACGTTGCTGGGCACTCGTGCATGCCAGGGATCGCTCTGCATCAGCACGGTAATGCGCATCCTGCGAGTGCGCTATGGCTCAGCGCCAGCACGCTGCTGGGCACCCGTGCATGCCAGGGATCGCTCTGCGTCAGCACGGTGTTGCGCATCCTGCGAGTGCGCAATGGCTCAGTGCCAGCACGCTGCTGGGCACCCCTGCATGCCAGGGATCGCTCTGCGTCAGCACGGTGTTGCGCATCCTGCGAGTGCGCAATGGCTCAGTGCCAGCACGCTGCTGGGCACCCCTGCATGCCAGGGATCGCTCTGCGTCAGCACGGTGTTGCGCATCCTGCGAGTGCGCAATGGCTCAGTGCCAGCACGCTGCTGGGCACCCCTGCATGCCAGGGATCGCTCTGCGTCAGCACGGTGTTGCGCATCCTGCGAGTGCGCAATGGCTCAGTGCCAGCACGCTGCTGGGCACCCCTGCATGCCAGGGATCGCTCTGCGTCAGCACGGTGTTGCGCATCCTGCGAGTGCGCAATGGCTCAGTGCCAGCACGCTGCTGGGCACCCCTGCATGTCAGGGATCGCTCTGCGTCTTCAGGACTCCCTGCAGTGCAACGGCTGGTTGGTTGGCGCATGACGTGGTAGATAGCGGAAGCTGGGGCGATGGCGATGGGGCTCCTTCACCCAAAGCCACACCGACAGCGGGGAGGGGCAGTCGGCCCGAGGGGGTGGACTCTTCTGAGGGACTCCGGACATCGCGGGTGACTGCCGTACGGCCCCCCGAGACCAAGAAATACTCACAGGCCCTCCTCAGGGCCCAGGTGATAGGCCCCCCCGAAAGAACGAGACACTGCGACCGGCCCCCTTTTGGGACCCAGTTTGGTGATAGGGCTCCCCCTGGAGACGAGGAAACCTGCGCGATCCCTCCTGGGACCAGCGTGACGGCCCCCACCCCTTTTGAAAAAGGATTACAGGAAAGGGTTTCCCTGAGACCCTGGAACGTGCAAGCATCTTGCTGTAAAAATGGCCGATAGGAAGCGGTGCACGGCAAAGAGGTGAACAGGCTTGGTTTCGGCAGCATGCGGCTTCCCGGCTTCTGAGTGGATTGCACTTACTTGAGCTAAAGAAGACGTGCGCGCTCGCGTACTGGGGCAGCTTCTCGTTCGAGAAGTCCTGCAGGCCCTCGAGAGGACGCCAGTCACTTCGGGCACGGGCGTGTGTCCGTCGCGCCGCGCAGCGCGCCAGAACCAGCGCAGTGAGATTCAACTCACTCCTCACACGGTGTAAAATGACTTACACCACTTCCATGGAGTGACAGGAACAGCCCCCTTCTGAGACACGGATGAAGAAGCTACATCCGTGCGCTCTTGACAGTGCTGGTGGCAGCAGAGTTTCAGGGTACCCAGCAACCGCAAGGCGGACTAACAAATCTTGCAGGGGCCTCGATATACGGTACTCTCTATAATCGGGTGCACTGTGGAAGACTGAGAAAAGGTAAGATCCCGACTTGGAGCGTGAGGCACGTGTCAGGTGCAGGAAGACGCCTGGCCCTTTCAGATTCCGTCACAGTTCGATCAGCGGACCAGGAGAGGCTAATCAGTGAGATGAGAGTTGCTACTAGGTTTTGAAAGGCAGATTTCAGAACACTTAGATCACAGTGAGAATCTACCACAAGGAGGATAAGGTGAGGATTCGTCCGTTACGAACCTTGATAAGCTGAGCCACACTCGCCGGCTCCGGCTCAATGAAGTAAATACCCGCGGTGCTCGGCATAGGCTCGCGGCCTTTCTCGATCTCCTCGATAACTGCACACGCTTGAAGGACGTTTGTGAGCCGAACTACACGAAAGATTACTCTCGAGGTGATGAATATCTTGCCCAACGCTTCCCTTCTGAGAGGGTAAGGGAACGCACGTGAAACGCCACAGTCGATCATCTCAGACATTGTGCACGCGCTGGAGAAAACTTTAAGCGTGAACTTGTCGAGGACCAGTATGTTCCAATCACCATCAGAAGATTGACTCGCCGTTTTCAGGATGTCGTCCTAGGAATCAGAAGACCGTGGTTATGCGAGTTAGGAATCAGCGCACGAACGAGTTATAAACAGTGCACAGAGTTATGCCATTCAACTTAGATTCGAGGGGGAAAGAATACCAGCAGACGCTTTCGCATTATCTGTCTAAAAGATTCCTCCTCCATGGTATCGTCCGTTACCACTCGTTTTGTAATCGTTGCAGAGGAGGTGAGATCAACGCACCGCTCTGTCGCTTTGAAGACGAGCTATTGAAAAACTGACACGATCACTGTTGCGCCGAGCAATTCGGGGCCAGCTTTATCGATGTAAGACGAGGTGGTATTGGCCAAAGCGATACACCGAGATTTTCTAGCGCTCTGCAGCTAGCCAAGAATCAAAGCAAACGGAAATCACCGCTGCACATAATAACGAGATATAAAGTGATCATGTTTCCTCTTAGATATCACATGATTGATATTATATTAGCAACTGCAAAAAACTTGTTTCATGGTCGCGTAGCGACCATGCATTTAATAATACTAGGCACGGTCGATCTCAAAAAAGAGATCTCCACTAGGCCATCTGACCGTAAGATCATGTGTGCGACAGTGCTTTTCTTTTTACATCCCAACATGCCACGCGATGACGCGTGGTTGGCGTCGCGGTAAATGTACGCGACTGCAGTGGCACTGTCATCGTTAGCTTCTGGCGATCGTGAGATCGGAAGTTCGTCTGTGTCGCCCGTTGGGATTCGAGCTTTGCTGCTGCTGCTGCTGCTGCTGATTAAGTACTAGGCGCTGTCGATCACAAATATGCGATCTCCACTAGGCGTCGATCCTTTTGGACAGCACGGTTAATTACCGTGCGATGTTAACATGGATATCGCCATTACATCATATGACCGCAGGATCATGTGCGCGACAGTGCTTCGCTTTTTGCTTCCCAGCATGCCATGCCATAACGCGTGGGTGGCGTCGCGGTACATACACGCGACTGCAGTGGCACTGTCATCGTTAGCGTCTGGCGATCGTGAGATCGAAAATTCGACTGCGTCGCCCGTTGGGATTCGAGCTTTGCTGCTGCTGCTGCTGATTAAGGTAAGGTACTAGGCGCTGTCGATCACAAATATGCGATCTCCACTAGGCGTCGATCTTTTTGGACAGCACCATTAATTACCATGCGATGTTAACATGGATATCGCCATTACATCATATGACCGCGGGATCATGTGCGCGACAGTGCTTCGCATTTTGCTTCCCAGCATGCCATGCCATGCCATAACGCGTGGGTGGCGTCGTGGTACATACACGCGACTGTTGTGGCACTGTCATCGTTAGCGTCTGGCGATCGTGAGATGGAACATTCGACTGTATCGCCCGTTGGGATTCGAGCTTGCTGCTGCTGCTGCTGATTGACTAAGGTAAGGTAAGGTAAGGTAAGGTAAGGTAATTTGGTTTGGGTGAAGATTATAAAGGTCAGAGGTAGTAAGGTAAGTAAGGTAATTTGGTTTGGGTGAAGATTATAAAGGTCAGAGGTCTAGGCGCTGTCGATCACAAATATGCGATCTCCACTAGGCGTCGATCTTTTTGGACAGCACCATTAATTACCATGCGATGTTAACATGGATATCACCATTACATCATATGACCGCAGGATCATGTGCGCGACAGTGCTTCGCTTTTTGCTTCCCAGCATGCCATGCCATAACGCGTGGGTGGCGTCGTGGTACATACACGCGACTGTTGTGGCACTGTCATCGCTAGCGTCTGTCGATCGTCAGATCGATAATTCGACTGCGTCGTTCGTTGGGATTCGAGCTTTGCTGCTGCTGCTGCTGATTAAGGTAAGTAAGGTAAGTACTAGGCGCTGTCGATCACAAATATGCGATCTCCACTAGGCGTCGATCGTTTTGGACAGCGCGATTAATTACCATGCGATGTTAACATGGATATCGCCATTACATCATATGACCGCAGGATCATGTGCGCGACAGTGCTTCGCTTTTTGCTTCCCAGCATGCCATGCCATAACGCGTGGGTGGCGTCGTGGTACATAGACGCGACTGTTGTGGCACTGTCATCGCTAGCGTATGTCTATCGTGAGATCGATAATTCGACTGCGTCACCCGTTGGGATTCGAGCTTTGCTGCTGCTGCTGATTAAGGTAAGTAAGGTACTAGGCGCTGTCGATCACAAATATGCGATCTCCACTAGGCGTCGATCTTTTTGGACAGCGCGATTAATTACCATGCGATGTTAACATGGATATCGCCATTACATCATATGACCGCAGGATCATGTGCGCGACAGTGCTTCGCTTTTTGCTTCCCAGCATGCCATGCCATAACGCGTGGGTGGCGTGCGGTACATACACGCGACTGTTGTGGCACTGTCATCGTTAGCGTCTGGCGATCGTGAGATCGAAAATTCGACTGTATCGCCCGTTGGGATTCGAGCTTTGCTGCTGCTGCTGCTGCTGATTGACTAAGGTAAGGTAAGGTAAGGTAATTTGGTTTGGGTGAAGATTATAAAGGTCAGAGGTAGTAAGGTAAGTAAGGTAATTTGGTTTGGGTGAAGATTATAAAGGTCAGAGGTCTAGGCGCTGTCGATCACAAATATGCGATCTCCACTAGGCGTCGATCTTTTTGGACAGCGCGATTGATTACCATGCGATGTTAATATGGATATCGCCATTACATCATCTGACCGCAGGATCATGTGCGCGACAGTGCTTTGCCTTTTGCTTCCCAGCATGCCATGCGATAACGCGTGGGTGGCGTCGCGATAAATGTACGCGACTGCAGTGGCACTGTCATCGTAGGCGTCTGGCGATCGTGAGATCGAAAATTCGACTGCGTCCGCGCCCGTTGGGATTCGAGCTTTGCTGCTGCTGCTGCTGCTGCTGCTGATTAAGGTAAGGTAAGTAAGGTACTAGGCGCTGTCGATCACAAATATGCGATCTCCACTAGGCGTCGATCTTTTTGGACAGTGCGATTAATTACCATGCGATGTTAAACATGGATATCGCCATTACATCATATGACCGCAGGATCATGTGTGCGACAGTGCTTTGCTTTTTGCTTCCCAGCATGCCATGCCATAACGCGCGGGTGGCGTCGTGGTACATACACGCGACTGCAGTGTCACTGTCATCGTTAGCGTCTGGCGATCGTGAGATGGAAAAATCGACTATATCGCCCGTTGGGATTCGAGCTTTGCTGCTGCTGCTGCTGCTGATTGACTAAGGTACTAGGCCCGGTCGATCTTAAATTAAGATCTCCACTAGGCGCATCTGACGGTGGATGGGATTATTTATCTTGCCGACGTGGCGCACTCGAGAGATCCGAACATGAACACCGAGTCTGCCAGTCCATTAATGATTTGACATTTTCTCGATCCTCGCGTCTGCTATGCAATGTAAAAGCGAATCTATCTGATTTCCGAACATCGCGTCGGCCATGCGATGTTTAAATCATTTTCGCCATTACATCATATGACCGCAGGATCATGTGCGCGACAGTGCTTTGCCTTTTGCTTCCCAGCATGCCATGCCATAACGCGTGGGTGGCGTCGCGATAAATGTACGCGACTGCAGTGGCACTGTCATCGTTAGCGCCTGGCGATCGTGAGATGAAACATTCGACTGTATCGCCCGTTGGGATTCGAGCTTTGCTGCTGCTGCTGCTGCTGCTGCTGATTGACTAAGGTAAGTAAGGTAAGGTAATTTGGTTTGGGTGAAGATTATAAAGGTCAGAGGTATTTACTTCATGCCAAGACGATAAAGGTCAGAGGTCTAGGCGCTGTCGATCACAAATATGCGATCTCCACTAGGCGTTGATCTTTTTGAACAGCGCGATTAATTACCATGCGATGTTAACCCCTAAGGGGCGGATGGAATTTCTTGCAAAAAACGGTGTTTTGGGGATTGTAGGCATTGTCGCGTATCGCGGACATCGATGTGCATTCACGTAATCATGTATGTTGTGTATGACCACCATGTAACTTTAAGAGCGCCATAACATGCATCCGTGCACCATATATATTCAGATTTTCGGCATATCCAACCCAGTTTTCATTATTTTGGGACATGTAAAATTTCTCCAATCTCCTATTACAACTTACGTTTCGACTTCGTTGGGTGACTATCGTCATGAAAACTTGGGGATTGGTCACATGAACATATTCCCACCCGGTAGCGCACCTGTATACCGGCAAATATACCGACTATGAGCAAAAACGCCCCCCAAAACACCAAAAAAACACCCCAAAAACACTTAATTGTAAATGTTTTCCATACTTAAGGAATGCTTTCCCATACTTAAGCGCAATTGAAGGCGATTGCTTCCTATTTGTGGGGATATATAGCATGTGCCATGCAAACAACCATGCAGGGGACGCTAGTGGACATTGGGCACGCGACATGCCTTCACAACTCCACCCAATTGGGCGGGATCGTCGGGTGTAAGCCTTGATTTCGTATATTTTAAGACAAAATTCAAGCTCTAAAAGGCAAGTTTTCAAGAATTGTCGTAATTGAAAATGTTGCTATGTGAGATATATGTCCTATATGGACTACCCATGCCAGTGATTAGCCGTTTGCGACATACACACAGGTAGGTGCACGCGCCTTGGAATGCATATTTCGGCAAGCCAAGGGCATGTAGAACCACTTGGATGCACATTCCCACAATCGAATCCGTCCGTATACGGTACAAACCGCCCCTTAGGGGTTAACATGGATATCGCCATTACACTATCTGACCGCAGGATCATGTGCGCGACAGTGCTTTGCTTTTTGCTTCCCAGCATGCCATGCCATAACGCGTGGGTGGCGTCGCGATAAATGTACGCGACTGCAGTGGCACTGTCATCGTTGGCGTCTGGCGATCGTGAGATCGAAAATTCGACTGCGTCGCCCGTTGGGATTCGCGCTTTGCTGCTGCTGCTGCTATCATATGACCGCAGGATCATGTGCGCGACAGTGCTTTGCTTTTTGCTTCCCAGCATGCCATGCCATAACGCGTGGGTAGCGTCGCGATAAATGTACGCGACTGTTGTGGCACTGTCATCGTTGGCGTCTGGCGATCGTGAGATCGATAATTCGACTGCGTCGCCCGTTGGGATTCGAGCTTTGTTGCTGCTGCTGCTGCTGCTGCTGCTGCTGTGCATGTAATACACTAGGCGCTGTCGATCACAAATATGCGATCTCCACTAGGCGTCGATCTTTTTGGACAGTACGATTAATTACCATGCGATGTTAACATGGATATCGCCATTACACCATATGACCGCAGGATCATGTGCGCGACAGTGCTTTGCTTTTTGCTTCCCAGCATGCGATGCCATAACGCGTGGGTGGCGTCGTGGTACATACACGCGACTGTTGTGGCGCTGTCATCGTTAGCGTCTGGCGATCGTGAGATGGAACATTCGACTGTATCGCCCGTTGGGATTCGAGCTTTGCTGCTGCTGTTGCTGCTGCTGCTGCTGCTGCTGATTGACTAAGGTAAGTAAGTAAGGTAATTTACTTGATGCCAAGACGATAAAGGTCAGAGGTCTAGGCGCTGTCGATCACAAATATGCGATCTCCACTAGGCGTCGATCCTTTTGGACAGCGCGATTAATTACCATGCGATGTTAACATGGATATCGCCGTTACATAATCTGACCGCAGGATCATGTGCGCGACAGTGCTTTGCTTTTTGCTTCCCAGCATGCCATGCCATAACGCGTGGGTGGCGTCGCGATAAATACACGCGACTGTTGTGGCACTGTCATCGTTGGCGTCTGGCGATCGTGAGATCGAAAATTCGACTGTATCGTTCGTTGGGATTCGAGCTTTGCTGCTGCTGCTGCGGATTAAGGTAAGGTAAGTAAGGTAATTTGGTTTGGGTGAAGATTATAAAGGTCAAAGGTATTTGGTTTGGGTGAAGATTATAAAGGTCAAAGGTCTAGGCGCTGTCGATCACAAATATGCGATCTCCACTAGGCGTCGATCTTTTTGGACAGCACCATTAATTACCATGCGATGTTAACATGGATATCGCCATTACATCATATGACCGCAGGATCATGTGCGCGACAGTGCTTCGCTTTTTGCTTCCCAGCATGCCATGCCATAACGCGTGGGTGGCGTCGTGGTACATACACGCGACTGTTGTGGCACTGTCATCGTTAGCGTCTGGTGATCGTGAGATGGAACATTCGACTGTATCGCCCGTTGGGATTCGAGCTTTGCTGCTGCTGCTACTGCTGATTAAGGTAAGGTAAGGTAAGGTAAGTAAGGTAATTTGGTTTGGGTGAAGATTATAAAGGTCAGAGGTAGTAAGGTAATTTGGTTTGGGTGAAGATTATAAAGGTCAAAGGTCTAGGCCCGGTCGATCTCAAAGATGAGATCTCCACTAGGCCATCCGACAATTCAATCGGTTCAATATATTGTTCATTAGTTATTGGTTGGGCGGTTGTTATGCACGGCGGTATGATTTGCAATGTGAGACATTATATGTGTTATATGGTTAGATATGATATATTATGTCGGCGGCGTACATGTAGTATACGCTAGTTACAAATAGAGGATGGCGGAGCAAGGTTTGGATGTCCAATATGATTACCAAGGCGGCATAGCTAGTTACTATAATGATACGTTACTTTCTAGTGCAAACCTTTCCCTAGCGTTCGCGTGTTGGTTGCGCTTGGTGGCGGTGTATGGATGATGATATATCCGTTTCGTTCAGGTATTCATTAGTTATCAGTTGGGCGGTTGTTATGTATGTACGGCGATATGATTTGGGATGCGAGATATTAAATGTGTTATATAGCTAGATATGATATATGGTGGCGGCGTACATGTAATGTAAGCTAGTTGCAAATATTGAATGGCGGAGCAAGGTTTGGCTATCCAATATGATTATCAGGGACACAAATAGTTACTATGATTACTTATTTTCTCGTACGGACGTTTTCTTAGCTTTCGCACGTTGCTTACGCTTGGCAATTGTAGTGTAGATACACGTGTAGTCGAATAAGCAAACACTCTGCATACATATCTTACATACTATTTAGCATTTGCACATGCATGGCATCGAAAACAATCTGTTGAATGTGCGGAATGTAAATGCTCACGCACCGATCAATACATCAACATCGCGGCGCGCTGCGCGCAATTAGCGCTAACTGCATAATCAATACTAAGATTGCCTAATTGATGAGACATGTCTGCAACAAATCGTGAAGAATATATGGAGCGTTATACATGTTGATGTGGATAATGTTGATGTCAACAACCTCTTGGAGTGTTAGCTGAAGTCTGAGCAAGCAATATATGACCCTCGTAGCAGAGTTACTTTTCTGCTACACATGTATGGCGATGTCCGTCGGCTTGTGGCAATTGCTTAGGCGGGGGCGAACATCATGTGAAAAATAATGGAGGCTCACTATACATGAGTTGGTGGTGCACATGCCCATTTTGCATACATGTGATACACAATCATGCTCACTCTCTTTCACACACACACACACAATCATGGCTGAATGCTTTGATCCCCGGTGTGGGTACATAGTGCAATTGATCTTCTGCGGCTACGGTGTGCCAAAGGAGTCGGTCCAAGGAAAAGCCACACTCATGCACGCACATAATTACATACTTGCACACGCATCCAAACACAACTCATACACACACACACACACGCACACTCGCGATTGCAAGCGCACGCGCACACACACATTCTTGCCACTTTAACAATCGATATGCATGTTGCATGTAGCATGCACACGTTGCCCGCTGACAAAAGCAGACCCACCATCAATCCAGTGGATGTGAGAAACATGCTTGTGGGAATAGATCAGAGCATGACTATATACCGCACCCACACATCCTAGCCAAAAAAGAAAGTGTGCAGCCACGTTGGAAGCTCAGCCAGTGTTACACTGCAAGTATATTATGAAAATATCACACGTTGGTGCTCGAGCGCACACCGTGAAATTCGAGAGGGAAATCGGTTGCATTGAAGTCCCCATATATATACACAACGTTGTATATATATATATATGTATATATACGTCTAGCTTTGATTGGCATGCGCATTAGCTCGTTCACTTTATTATGTGTGTGTATGTGTGTGTCGCGCGCGCGCGTGCGTGTGTGCTTAGTGCGTGTGCGTGTGTGCATCAACGGGCGTATGCACTCACAACGCACTCGCTGATATTCATCAATAATTTTGAGCACAAGCCGAGACAGTGACTGAGGCGGTGCTTGAGGCGAGCACTGCATAATCTGATGTCCATTGATACCCCTTGCACATGCATAGAATTATTGTGCCCATCTTGAGCTGGCATTTGTGTTTTAGGACGAACAGCAAAGGGGGGCACGTTTGTAGCACTGCGGCAGTTGGCATCTAGCACGCATGGCATACTACTATGATCATCATATTAGTTCTTTAAATTTTGACAATGTGAAAATCTCATTATGACTGCATGTTGCACAAACTGTGCGCAAATAGGCTGATGTGTATATCGAATGCAATCTTTAACAATTACCCTTGCGAATAAAAAATATCACATTATGCCGAGACGCAAATGATTGGCTGTGTATGCGGATTATTATATGATTGTGCATGCGTAATTGTGTATCCAGCCGGAAAACGTGCGAATAAAGCAATATTTACTGATGCAGGACGCCGGGGATCGAACCCAGACCAAGAACTTGTGCGAGTCGCGTGGACATCGTCCTCCTTCATCATCCGATAAACGCATCAACGTGCATGTGCAGGGCGTGATATATATGATGCTCTCCGTGGTGTGTAACTTAGTGCTTAGTGCTGAGTATGTGATGTGTGTGTGTGTGTTCGTGTGTGAGAGAGAAGCAAGAGCTACTTTGCTTCCATGATTTGGCACATATATTGATGTGCCCGTAGTGCATTCCTGTGTGAATGGTGGGTGTTAATAATGCATGCGTGTGAATATCCAACATGTAACCATCGGAATGATACCTGACTGCGGCTACATGCATACACTACTTGCTCGTTATAATTCATCATTCGACTGAGCGACATTTGCAATTCCCACTCGCGGCTGGCGCGAGCCTATGCATGGTTGGCTGCCTTCACGTGTGGCGATATTAATGGGCAAGCGCTTCTTATATCATATATACATAAAAGTGCATTTCACCGCCATGAACGTGCATCAAACCTCGCGCTACTTCGATCGGTCGCAGCATTGTAAATCGAAGCACGAATGACGTCTCATCGACCTCCGCCATCATGACCCTGTGCCAAACACACACACACTCACACACCCCTTTCTATTACAGCAACTTGCATGGTAAATTGGCTGCCGCTCTTCGTACGCGCGCTACAATACCGCAAACGTGTTGGCAACGGAAATACATTATCGTTGCCACTGCGAGAGCATGCTCACAGTCAACGCACACGCGCGCGGGTACATGCCGATGCGCAGCATGCACTTATGTGGCGCGCACAATCGCATGCATGCAGTTCTTACATACTGAATGAGGACACATGCGATCAAAGCAACGACTGATTATGCGCACGTCGTGACCAAAACGACGAACATCGAAAACAAGCATGCGCGCGCGCATCCATGCTCATGCGCGCAACGCGTCCCAAAAACGAAACACACAAAATAACAGCATGCAACCTATGTGGGCATTGTACACATAAAAAGCCACGTTCAAAAATCAGCGCTCCGCTGTTGAGCTGTGCGTGCAGCGAGTGGAACTGTCGAATAATGCTGAGTATCAAATATGATCTGGCATTTTAAGTCCTCCCCGGAGCGTTAGGATCATGTGTGCGACAGTGCTTAATATGTGCGTCTCGACATGCCATGCCATAACGCGTGGGTAGCGTCGCGGTAAATGCACGCGAATGCAGCGGCACTGCCATCGTTAGCGTCTGGCGATCGTGAGATCGAAAGTCGTCTGTGACGCCCGTTGCGATTTGAGCTTTGCTGCTGCTGCTGCTGCTGCTGATTGACGTGGCATAGGCCAAGTTTAGTTTATTCTAGGCCCGGTCGATCTTAAATTAAGATCTCCACTAGGCGCATCTGACGGTGGATGGGATTATTTATCTTGCCGACGTGGCGCACTCGAGAGATCCGAACATGAACATCGAGTCTGCCATTCCATTAATGATTTGACATTTCTCGATCCTCGCGTCTGCTATGCAATGTAAAAGCAAATCTATCTGATTTCCGAACATCGCGTCGGCCATGCGATGTTTAAATCATTTTCGCCATTACACTATCTGACCGTAGGATCATGTGCGCGACAGTGCTTTGCTTTTTGCTTCCCAGCATGCCATGCCATAACGCGTGGGTGGCGTCGCGGTACATATACGTGACTGTTGTGGCATCGTCATCGTTAGCGTCTGGCGATCGTGAGATGGAACATTCGATTGTATCGCCCGTTGGGATTCGAGCTTTGCTGCTGCTGCTGCTGCCGCTGCTGCTGCTGCTGCTGATTGACTAAGTACTAGGCGCTGTCGATCACAAATATGCGATCTCCACTAGGCGTCGATCTTTTTGGACAGCACGATTACTTACCATGCGATGTTAACATGGATATCGCCATTACATCATATGACCGCAGGATCATGTGGGCGACAGTGCTTTGCTTTTTGCTTCCCAGCATGCCATGCCATAACGCGTGGGTGGCGTCGCGATAAATGTACGCGATTGCAGTGGCACTGTCATCGTTGGCGTCTGGCGATCGTGAGATGGAAGATTCGACTGTATCGCCCGTTGGGACTCGAGCTTTGCTGCTGCTGCTGCTGCTGCTGCTGCTGCTGCTGCTGCTGCTTGACTAAGGTAAGTAAGTAATTCACTTGATGCCAAGACGATAAAGGTCAGAGGTAGTAAGTAATTCACTTGATGCCAAGACGACAAAGGTCAGAGGTAGTAAGTAATTTACTTGATGCCAAGACGATAAAGGTCAGAGGTCTAGGCGCTGTCGATCACAAATATGCGATCTCCACTAGGCGTCGATCTTTTTGGACAACACGATTAATTACCATGCGATGTTAACATGGATATCGCCATTACATCTTATGACCGCAGGATCATGTGCGCGACAGTGCTTCGCTTTTTGCTTCCCAGCATGCCATGCCATAACGCGTGGGTGGCGTCGTGGTACATACACGCGACTGTTGTGGCACTGTCATCGTTAGCGTCTGGCGATCGTGAGATGGAACATTCGACTGTATCGCCCGTTGGGATTTGAGCTTTGCTGCTGCTGCTGCTGCTGCTGCTGCTGAATGACCATCTCCGTTCGCTTTCCTCATACATAGCAAATAAAGAAAAGGCGAACGGAGATGGTCATTCAGATGACCCATATCTAAATTCATAACACGTACAGCGAACGGGAGATGAAAATTTGGTTTGGGTGAAGATTATAAAGGTCAGAGGTCTAGGCGCTGTCGATCACAAATATGCGATCTCCACTAGGCGTCGATCCTTTTGGACAGCGCGATTAATTACCATGCGATGTTAACATGGATATCGAGAAATTAATTTACTCACACGCCCAACAGGGCGTGGTTTTTTCTTTTTTCTTTTTCTTGGATATCGCCATCACATCATCTGACCGTCGGATCATGTGCGCGGCAGTGCTTTGCTTTTTGCTTCCCAGCATGCCATGCCATAACGCGTGGGTGGCGTCGTGGTACATACACGCGACTGTTGTGGCATTGTCATCGTTGGCGTCTGGCGATCGTGAGATGGAACATTCGACTGTATCGCCCGTTGGGATTCGAGCTTTGCTGCTGCTGAATGACCATCTCCGTTCGCTTTCCTCATACATAGCAAATAAAGAAAAAGGCGAACGGAGATGGTCATTCAGATGACCCATATCTAAATTCATAACAAAAACAGCGAACGGAGATGAAAATTTGGTTTGGATGAAGATTATAAAGGTCAGAGGTCTAGGCGCTGTCGATCACAAATATGCGATCTCCACTAGGCGTCGATCTTTTTGGACAGCGCGATTAATTACCATGCGATGTTAACATGGATATCGCCATTACATCATCTGACCGTAGGATCATGTGCGCGGCACGTGCTTTGCTTTTTGCTTCCCAGCATGCCATGCCATAACGCGTGGGTGGCGTCGTGGTACATACACGCGACTGTTGTGGCACTGTCATCGTTAGCGTCCGGCGATCGTGAGATGGAACATTCGACTGTATCGCCCGTTGGGATTCGAGCTTTGCTGCTGCTGCTGCTGCTGCTGAATGACCATCTCCGTTCGCTTTCCGCATACATAGCAAATAAAGAAAAAGGCGAACGGAGATGGTCATTCAGATGACCCATATCTAAATTCATAACACGTACAGCGAACGGAGATGAAAATTTGGTTTGGGTGAAGATTATAAAGGTCAGAGGTCTAGGCCCGGTCGATCTCAAATATGAGATCTCCACTAGGCCATCCGACAATTCAATCGGTTCAATATATTGCTCATTAGTTATGGGTTGGGCGGTTGTTATGCACGGCGGTATGATTTGCAATGTGAGATATTATATGTGTTATATGGTTAGATATGATATAATTATGTCGGCGGCATACATGTATTATACGTTAGTTACAAATAGAGGATGGTGGAACAAGGTTTGGATGTCCAATATGATTACCAAGGCGACATAGCTAGTTACTATAATGATACGTTACTTTCTAGTGCAAACTTTTCCCTAGCGTTCGCATGTCGGTTGCGCTTGGTGGCGGTGTATGGATGATGATGATATATCCCTATCGTTCAGGTATTCATTAGTTATCGGTTGGGCGGTTGTTATGTATGTACGGCGATATGATTTGGGATGTGAGATATTAAATGTGTTATATAGCTAGATATGATATATGGTGGCGGCGTACATGTGATGTAAGCTAGTTGCAAATATTGAATGGTGGAGCAAGGTTTGGCTATCCAATATGATTATCAGGGACACAAATAGTTACTATGATTACTTATTTTCTAGTACGGACGTTTTCTTAGCTTTCGCACGTCGCTTACGCTTGGCAATTGTAGTGTAGATACACGTGTAGTCGAATAAGCAAACACTCTGCATACATATCTTACATACTATTTAGCATTTGCACATGCATGGCATCGAAAACAATCCGTTGAATGTGCAGAATGTAAATGCTCACGCACTGATCAATACATCAACATTGCGCGTTGCGCGCGATTGGCGCTAACTGCATAATCAGTACTAAGATCGCCTAATTGATGAGACATGTCTGCAACAAATCGTCAAGAATAGATGGAGCGTTATACATGTTGATGTGGATAATGTTGATGTCAACAACCTCTTGGAGTGTTAGCTGAAGTCTGAGCAAGCAATGTATGACCCTCGTAGCAGAGTTACTTTTCTGCTACACATGTATGGCGATGTCCGTCTGCTTGTGGCAATTACTTAGGTGGGGGCGAACATCATGTGAAAAATAATGGAGGCTCACTATACATGAGTTGGTGGTGCACATGCCCATTTTGCATACATGTGATACACATGCTCACTCTCTTTCACACACACACACACAATCATGGCTGAATGCTTTGATCCCCGGTGTGGGTACATAGTGCAATTGATCTTCTGCGGCTACGGTGTGCCAACGGAGTCGGTCCAAGGAAAAGCCACACTCATGCACGCGCATAATTACACAACTTTCAAAACTGACGAGGTTACGAGGTTACGAGGACCCGAGATTTTCAAAATTATACGTGGTTTAATAATGCCACCACTGTGAAGGACCCATGAATACAACTGGTTAAAACGGCCTTAAAAATTGGAGAATTTTATTGTATACGTTTCTTGAAAAAAGTATTTTATGAGACTCCCTTGATATTTTATTCCGTTTGAGTACGTTATGACTTTTCTATGTGACAGCTTACAACATAATTACAACATTATGCCTTTTTTGTGGGCCAGCTTACAACATAATTACATACGACAAACCAAGTTTGGCAATTTTTGCACCTCAATACTAACGCAGCGGAGCTGCCCCTTCTCGACTCGCGCAAAACTTTCCTCAGGTTATTCTCACACCTCAATACTAACGCAGCGGAGCTGCCCCTTCTCGACTCGCGTAAGACTTTCCCGTTAGGCTTCTATTCTGCATCGGCTGTTGGCTAAGTCGTGCTGCGGCAAAAACTGAATCTTACAGCTCTTCATCCTTTGGGACCTTCCCGCTTACACGTGCCCAAAATAGCAAGAAGGTCCTAAGGCGCCTCGTACTTGCGGAGGACATACTCCTCGTCAACCTCCACCATCTTTTGCAGGGCGCTGGGTCCATCACCACCTGCCCACCAGAAGAGGTGTACCTTTCCACCAAAAACTCCCCCAATTCCACACTCTTCTGTCCCACCACCAGGGTCTTCCCAAGCTCCTGGCAGGGTCCTTTCAACGCGGCACAACCAGCAACGTGACAGTTATGCTTGAATGTGCCGGTAGAATGCAAGGCCTGGAAGGGAAGGGCATATTCCTGGAACTCCTCCATGGCTTCGTCACAAATGGATTTCACCGCATCAGAAGTCTTCTTGCTTGACCAGTTCTCCGCGGCTCCATGGGCCTTGACGTTCTCCTCAATGGTCTTCTCCAAGGCTTGGTACTCGGTCACCGACAAAGGGCCAAAACATTTCCACAAAAGAAATTGGTTAGAGTTTTCACTCCAGCAAGTTCCACAAGATCTGGTGCGTGGGCCACCACCGCCTTCCTGTAGTCTAGCTTTGGCTTGTTCAGCGAGCGTGCCAGTGTCGTGTACAGGTGCCCCGAAGCAACCGGTGTGTTCCCTCGGACCTCCGTCTGCCGTACTCCATCCAACAACACAAAGTCCGGCATGTTCTTGTACACCTGTTCAAACAACAACGTCCAAATGTGATCCGGGGTTAAGTTCATAATCATTCAATCAGGAAAATGACCAAGGTACCTTCAGACGGTTCTTCGTGGCCTCGTGGTTGATGTTGTTGATTGCCGTGATGTCCCCCATTGCAAACACAATGGCTTCACCATCAGCCTTCCCCAAGTCATGCTTTTTACTTTCCTCCGGCGATGCCGCGTTGAAGTCGTAGATCGTGCTTATTGCACGCAGGGCCGCACCCCAATCAACAGCCGTGTTGTACCCGGTGTCCTTCTCGTCACCCCACGGCACGTCCGTGATGACCGCCGCGATCCCAACTCCCTCCATCAAGGCCCTACAAATTATTGGCCTGTTCATCCGTGTGGATTTGCATATGGACAGCGTATGGACATCGTAAGGACCCATATGGACAACCGTATGGACGGTCTGAGCAGATTTCTGGCGAAACCTTGATGCATATGTAAGAACCATACGGACGACGCGTAATTGTGGTGTCCATATGAAAATGTCCCATGGACATCGTAAGGATTTCATATGGACACCGTATGGACTACCATATGGACACCGTATGGACAGAAAACATGTCCACATGGTGTCCATACGCATGGACAGAGGCACTATTCAACCGCACGGTCACCGTATGGAAGACCGCATGGACACCGTATGGACACCCGGATGGACACCGGATGGACGCCGTATGGACACCGTATGGACAGTCGTATAGACGATCGGAATTCTCTATTCCGCACGTATGGACGAAGGCATCCATACGTATGGAGGGGCCTATTACCCGTATGGATCGGCATGTTCACACGTATGGACGTAGCCGTCCGTACGTATGGACATAAACATGTACATATGAACATGCGGATACGAACAATCAACATATCCAAGCGTATGGACACCTACGTCCGTACGTGTGGACGGTCTTTCATCCGTATGGACGTAGGTGTCCGCACGTCTGGACAGAGACATTGCTAAAAGATCTTAAGGATAAGAATAGTAAATATATCCACACGCGTGATTATGTGCGTCCATACGTGCGGACAGTGATTCGTCCGGATGGACGTAGGTGTCCGCACGCTTGGACGATGGTTTTATCAACATATTTTACCGATCCACGCGTATGGACGTCGGTGTCCGTACGTGTGGATAGCTTATAATAATACAATTCCATGCATATGGACGATACCGTCCATACGTATGAACAGCAATTTCAACCAGTTCACCCGCACGAACGGCGATATCCGTGCGCGTGGACTAAGGTGACCACACGTATGGACTTGCACTTTACCAAGTCCACACGTGCGGATATATTGAAATATTGTTTGAATATTGCACCCGTATGGACTACATACGATTGGGCTCACTTCGCTCACTCCACCCGTATGGACCGAGTGGTCCATACGGTTGGACAAGGAGTCTTACGGCATACAGTACGTGTGTGTTTCAGGGTTTGTGCCTGTGCACCTTTCTATCCTATTTCACAACGCAGGCAATGCTGTGTATATGCGGATGCTACTGCCGGTTAAATGAATATTAAATGCTTTGTGACGGAGTGAAGTGCGGGTATGCGAGCAGGCACACTAACATGTTCGAAAGCAGTACAATTTTTAAAAGCAATCACATAAAGCAAAAACACGTTTACACTAAAATATGTTTACTTTCCTAAATAAACTAAGTACTCTACATACACATATACAGAACTATTACTTAAGGGCTCTACAGAACTATTACTTAAGGGCTCTACAGATCGCTTCCTTGGGGGCTCCGCAAATCCTGCGTGCGCGCATGTATCTATGATATCGCTTGGCCTGCCTGGCCTGCGAAAAAGAGCGCATGTGCGGGTGTGGGATGGCGCGATCCGGGCTCCAATGGTACCTGCAGTGTGCACAACCCACGTGAATAGATGCCCGTCTCACAAACGTGAGTAAACACGAAATCTGATATGCAGTAACAGAGGTTGCGAAAACCACATTATCGTACCGGACAACTATCCTGTTCTTAATAGTGCTGGAGACCTACGATGGCACCGCGCGTCGGCTTGGCTGCTGCGCACATACAACCAAACACCGCCAAGCCCATTCAGTGATTGAGCACATAAGGAATTAACAAGTCACGCACTGCGGAATACATTGTATTCGAATCAGCCAAATATCAACAACCCCATTCAGCAAAAGAGCACTTCAATAAAAGTCGATAACTGTCACTGCGGAGTAGGTTGGATTCGAACCAACACGCGTTAGTCCGTTGATAACGGAACTCGCGGAATCCACCCCCTCACGCCGAGCTAGTATTAAGGATGCTATCGAGCTGGGAGTACCGCGCAATGGCGCTCACACGAGACTGCTCACCTCAACACAGGGTGCTCGCTGTGATAAATGAAAGCAAATAAAATATGCCAAAAACAAAAAAGCACAGCAAAAAGGCATACGTGTGCTGCCGTGGCGGGGTTGCTTCAGTTCCAAAATTGCTTTTTGCGTCAGAGCCTTACTGTATCGGTAACTTATTTGAAGTGGTCAACCGAACGGAGAAATCGTCAACGGACGGTAGTGCTGCCCAACTTAAACTGGTCCGTTCATTTTTAACAGTGGTAATTTTCCGAATCTGACAGTCCATATATGATTCCAGAGATCAAAATACGATACATTCCTCCGTTGTCCCCCAGAAATCTCTTCGGACCTTCCGATGTTCCCGATCTGAAAACATTGAACGGCTCAACTTTAGTTGGGTACCCCCAACGGACGGGAGAAATCGCAGATCGATTTAAGATCCTTCGACGATTACTGGATACTCTGTTTATTTTAATTTTGGTATTAAGTGTCACTCTGTTTCGCTATACGTGACACGGGTGACACAGTCGGGGGGTGTCACTAATACTGCCCATCGCATCGCATGTGTCACGCGTTCGCGATTTTTTAATCGTATTTTTCGATACGGTATTCCCTGTGGTAAAATGTGCTGTCCGTACGCTGTCCATACGGTTTGTATGTTTTTATTTTCCATGAGGTCCAGTTTCATGTCATATGGACGGTCTTAAAAAGGCCGTCCATGGGACATGAATCATACGGACAGTCAAGGCTAACTCAGATGGACAGCGTATGGACTGCTAACTGACGTTTCCACGCGTGTGGACATTTTTCAACAAAAAGCGTACAAACACTATAAAGTCGTACGAAAACTCGTAATTCATCGTGTGCTTTCCCTATCCATCCATGCGGACTGTTCAAAATGTGCTGATTTTTCCACCCCACGTGTGGAAATGTGCTTATTCATACGAAAATTCGTACGATCCCCACATGGACAGCTAACTGACGTTTCCACGCGTGTGGACAACCGCTCTCATGGAACCGTATGGACTAGAATGCTTGCGGAATCCACACGGACAACACATAGCGTCCATCCATAATCTAACGTGTGTACGACGAGTTTACAACCTTGACGTAAGTGTCGGTGCATGCGCGCAGATGTGACATGGAACGTATGAACATCGTTGTCCATACGCTAGAAACCTAAGCCGAGCGTACGAACGCCGTACGGACGCCGTACGGATAACGTACGAACTCCAAAATGTCATTTTGTGCGCGGTACGCTGGCGCGGTACGCTGGCGCGGTACGCTGGCGCGGTACGCTGGCGCGGTACGCTGGCGCGGTACGCTGGCGCGGTACGCTGGCGCGGTACGCTGGCGCGGTACGCTGGCGCGGTACGCTGGCGCGGGGGTACGCTGGCGCAGTACGCTGGCGCAGTACGCTGGCGCAGTACGCTGGCGCGGTACGCTGGCGCGGGGGTACGCTGGCGCGGTCGAAGTGGCCGAGCTTCTCATTATACATCGACCTCCTGAAAAGTAAATTCTCTTCACAACGAAACAAGGCGCGGTATATCCATATCTCGGATATGTGATAATTGTATCGATATATGGCTACTGCCCAAAATCACGGTCCTGTCACAAGGACCCAAGTGATTTGGGGCTATCTGCCGCGTTTTTTCGATATGGTTGATATTTGAGTGTTTTGACACCATATTTGGGTGTCCAAGAATTTATTCCGAACCTCTTTTGGGTGCTATACTCGATATGGGCATGATTGTGCTTGAGAGGAATGAAACGCGGGGGTAGTACCGACGAAAATTAAATGAAAATGCCGGTCCTTTCACAAGGACCGGAGTGCCCGAAGCCGCGTACACCTACTAGATGGCTTCCAAATGCATCTAGCAATTAAACATATCATGTTTATGACCCAATAGTGCAAATTAGGACCTTAAAAATCTGTCAACCCATGCATATCTTGTACAACCTGATTCACGGGGTCCACTGCGTGATTTTTGGTGATGGTTGGGGACCGACCACACGCAACTATGGCTACTGCCCCGCAGTCCTTGTCGGTAGGACCAAATTGACGATTTGGTCCTATCACGAGGACCATTGTTCCGATAATTTAATTGGCCATCTCCCGTGATTTGTAGTGGTGTGATTCGCCACTATAATAAATAAAATTCATTTAACTCATAAATATCATGTGCAAATGTTGCCCGTGCCTCAAATAGTCGATTTAGTGATCGAAACCGCAATTGCCCATTGGTCCTTGTGGTAGGACCATGAATTTGGGTAGTAGCCAACTATGCGCGAAAGATGAAGGTCCATCGATCGTGGGTTATCGCACCCCCAGCCAGAAATGCAAACGATCGAAGATCTGCTGCGATGCGTCTCGCGGGTAAGATTGTAGGTCGTTTGCGAGTTTCTGTTGTTCCATACGGGTTAACACCTTGTTCCGTCCAGACGGACGGCGCACGGACACCGAATGGACGGCCTATTATGGACCATCCATCCAGTGTATGCCTTACAATGGGAATTCTTTGCAGACAAACCATCACCATGAAGACTGCCACTCAACGCAAAGACCGGTGCAATCAAGTGGGTACGGGGTCTGAAGCGCTCGCGACTAATATGGGACCGCTAGCGAAGAAACTTCTGTAGCAAAAGTACAAGAACTCGAACAAGGTGCGGAAGGTAATTCAGGATGTTCCTTTCATTCGACGACGAACTTATTGCTTGCAAGTTGTGTAGTTGGATCGCAAGGCGGATTTCTTCCGTGAACTCGATGGTAACAGTAGTAGCGAGGATGACCGTAGTAGTTCTGATTCAGATGATTGCGGATGATACACGATGTATTATATATGTAAATAAACCGTGTGTACGGACACCTGTATTCACACGCCTGATTCCGCTCATTCATGCGGCAAACCCTCATCCACACGTGCGAATGCATGTGTCCACACGCGTTTTTCAACGAACTCGCTCCAATTTCGACGTCCATACGTAAGGATTGGCGAATTCCGATCTCCCATACGTCTGTCCACACGTCGTCCGTACGCATGGGTTCGTTCGGCGACACGCCCCTACGTATGGTGCCCATATATGGCTGATGAAGGGGCAAGTAACGCTCGGGCACACCCAGGCCCGGGTGCAATGGCTGTACACACGTGCGGACAAGCGCAAACGAGTGGCGCAGCACGGGCCTCACACTGTCCATACGCCCGTCCACACGTCGTCCGTACGCGTCGGTACGACCCAGGGACACGCCTCCATGGTGCCCACATGGCTGATGAAGGGGCAGGAAATGCTCGGGCACACCCAGGCCCGGGTGCAATGGCTGTCCACACGTGCGGACAAGCGCAAACGAGTGGCGCAGCACGGGTCTCACACTGTCCATACGCCCGTCCACACGTCGTCCGTACGCGTCCGTACGGTCCAGGGACACGTCCCCATGGTGCCCATGTGGCTGATGAAGGGGCAGGAAATGCTCGGGTACACCCAGGCCCGGGTGCAATGGCTGTCCACACGTGCGGACAAGCACAAAAGAGTGGCACGGCACGGGCCTCACACTGTCCATACGCCCGTCCACACGTCGTCCGTACGCATGGGTTCGTCCAGGGACACGTCCACATGGTGTCCATGTGGCTGAGGAAGGGGCAAGCAGTGCTCGGGTACACCCAGGCCCGGGTGCAATGGCTGTCCACACGTGCGGACAAGCGCAAAAGACTGGCACGGCACGGGCCTCACACTGTCCATACGCCCGTCCACACGTCGTCCGTACGCGTCGGTACCGTCCAGGGACACGTCCCCATGGTGTCCATATGGCTGAGGAGGGGTAGAAGCGGCATTCCTCGCTGTCCGCACGTGTGGACAGCAATTTCCAACGGTTCATGCGTATGGACGGCACCTATCCATACGGTCGGGCAGTGTACGGAGCGTCCACACGCGTAATAAAATCAGGTAAACTAGCATACGTCGTCCACACGGGAGCACACGTATGGACGACGTGTGGATTTATCGTATGGACACCGTATGAACATCACTTTTGCAAATTAGACATTTTCACACGTGTGGATTTTGCAAAAAAAGCGTCCATACGGCGTCCATCTGCAATCCACGCGTCGTTCATCTGAATTTCCACGCGTGTGGACAGGCCAATAATTTGTAGGGAGGTGGCATGCAAGTCCTTGCCAATCTCCTCGTACGTTCCTAAAACCAATGTAAGTAAGGGAATGCCTGTGTGTGGAAACCTTTGTAAGTCCGCGAACGCACTTCACCGAAACCCCGACCACTATAGCCGCAAGGGGTGAAGTTCTTACCTGCTCCAATTATAGCACGGGATGTCAGTACGATGGGGTCTTGCACTGCTCCCGCCAGCTTGTGTTTGCGCAGTCGGAACATCACCTTCGGGTCGTCTGTCGTCTTCTTCTTCTTTGCCTGTCCTCTGGCCGCTTTCGCTATTTCATTTGAAGCGCGGACTACAACATGCACGATGTAATCCTTCTCGTACTCCAAAGACGACCATCGCTCGGCGATGAAACTCATGAGTTTTTCCGACCGTGTCTCGTCAAAGAATGGCTCTGTGCCATTACGCAATGCACCACCCATGGGCAACACCTTGTTCAATGTCACGCTGGTGAGGTCTAGTGGCTCGGGAGCAACTTCCTCTTCCGTTTCCTTCTCCTCCACTACTGCCTCCTGCTTCCGCTCTTTCTCTGCCCGTACCTCTGCGGCCTTCTCCTCCAGCTTCCTTTGCAATCTCTCTGCCACCTCCTTGTCATGGGCTTCCTTTTCCTCGAGTTGAGCTGCGATCTCATCCATCTTGTTTCTGCAAACACTTAACCGTGTAAGTAACGTGGGTGCTGGGGTTACCTTTAAATATACAACCCAACAACACTCACCGTTCATCCTTGAAATCTTGGTTCCTTTTCTCCTGCCTGCTGAGTGCCTCCGCGCGAGCCTCAAACTCCTCAAGCTTCTTACGATCATCATTCCTTTTCAGTCGGGCCTCTCGGTCCTCTTCCTCTTCGTCTGAGAGACTGAAGTCATCGAGCTCCATCTCCAGGTCAGATCCACTCTCCGGGCCAGCCTCAGACTCGCCCTGCTCCTCCTCGCCTTCCGAAAGGGTGTTCGTCTCCACACTAACCTCCTTCCAACGGCAGTGGTCAATGTACCTCTTCACCGCCTTCTTGATGAAAAGGTCCTCCTTCCCACCAAGCCGGCCCGCGTTTGCAGCCGAAGGTGGCTTCAGGTTGTCTGCCTGAAATTAAAAGAATATTTTAAATGGTTGACAAAAGAATGGTGAAAACTAATCCTCAAACAGCTATACGTACCTCTCCCAACAGAACACTGTCCAGTTTGCCTGCGTGCAAGCTATCGATCCATTGGGTAGCCTTCTCCGTGTCCGTGACCTTTCCACCCATGGCATGGATGTGTGCCACCGTACTGGTCCTCATCCAGAATGCAGTACAGCAATCCGTAAAGGATCTAGGAGACGTGATGACCCGAGAAGGCTTTGGTGAGCCCTCCACCGCCTTCAGTTTCTTGCTGTCCGTGATCTTCCTCACACCGCCTCCCACAGTGTTCTCCACGAAAGGTAAGCTCTTTTAGCACTCCTCGACAACAAGAAGTTGCTGGGCCGGGGTGAGCCTCTCCAACTCCTTGTTAGAGTACAACGAGTCAAAATTAATATACTTCCAGTGCCCTCACACATCTCATGCGTTACCACCATCGGGTTGTGAACCCGAGGGCACCGGGTGAACTTCCCGCATCGGCTGGTCGATATAGCCTTCGATGCTCGCATGCTGTTCATTTCATGCTAGAAGCGAAGACGCGTCTTATCAGGGCACTTCGGTTCTTCAAGACTTGTCTTGCTTCGCCATCTCGATGCCATATACTTGGCCTCTCGATGACAGATGTCACTCACCTTAGGTGGATGACAGACATTATGACTGTACATGGCATAGTCGACCGAACCGACAATACTCGACGACTGTATGTCATTATGACATATGACATGACATGATATGACATGGTATGACATGTATGACAGGTATGACAGGTATGACATATATGTCATCGGTCATATCCCTGACAGATCTCCCCTCTTAGAAGTGTTGTGACCTCACAATATGTCGCGATCATGCACCGTGCGCTGTGTCGTGGCGGGTGGCGTGCTGCAGGTGCGCGGGTGAGAAGTGGATGGGCTGTTTGGACTTTGGGTGTGCGGGGCAGCGGTGCTGGGTTGCGAGGGTTGTTGAGGGGGAAATTTTTTAGTTATATCAATGGAAAGAGGAAGGTTCAGTGTTCTCAGCAGACTCCTCGAAAAGTCTCTACTCGGGATGCCTTCGAAGCTGGCACGGTCGACTGTGCATCCCCAAAAAGCTCGACAGGCAGACTGATAAAAATGCCAGGTCATTGAAAGTTCTCTGGAGGAAAAGCAGCAGGGAGTGACTTAAGCTCGTAAATTCCCATTTCTCCCAGGCTGACCGAAAAGGTATGGCTTCGCAACAAAGGTCGGGTAGACTGGTTGGCGTGTGAATTCTCGAAAGGCCGAAGTCAGCAGGTAGCGGCGACCAAATTCACAGCTTCGATCCCTGTGCCGGCTGAAAAGGTTGAACTCAGCACTCGGGTTGTGCTAGCCAACCCGGTTGGGGATGCCCAAAACGGAAGCGCGCAGCCGGGAAAAACGTCACCACGGTCAGTACAGGCGGTGTCAGCGGAAGTGACTGGCCAAAAGGAACTCGAGAATTCATGTTGTTTCGCCCGGAGTCGAGCGGTGTAAATTCACTCGCCAGTTGTAAGGACTGGTGAGCGCGTGGATGCACACCAAAAGCAGCAAAAAGGACCGTGCGGAAGAAGCGGCGGCCGTCTCGTTGACTTTGTACCATCACCTACAACCTGGATGACAACGAAGATGCGCGGTGTCAAGTGTGCAAAAAGGCCGATCGCCCCGCCAGCATCCTTCTTTGCGACGACTGCAACCAGGGCCATCACCTGGCGTGCCTGCAGCCCAAGCTGACTCGAGTCCCTACTGAAGAGTTCTGGTTGTAACAAACGCCGGCTTCCCATGGTACCGCGCCGGGTTTGTCCAGCTTGTGTGAACAAACACGCAGTCAAGCACTACAAGTCAAGTGCAACACTCACATATGTCAACCGTGAAACTGTGAAGCTATACACAAGATAATACGAAGTGTTATAGCTTCCGCCGAAAGAATGTGATGACAGCCCCTAAGGTGTCAGATGTGAAATGACAGATGCTATGAACTGGCTGACTACCGAAGTCGATATCGGAGATGGCGCTGATGACAGTGAAGAAGTCATAGTAGTCGAACCGTATCGGTGATGACACAGATGATGATGACACTGTCGGCATGCCAAATCCAGCACACCACCTCGAGTGAGGTGGGCAGACCAGAATGAATACACTCATACCAATCTCCAGTCCAGACCAGAAGAAACCACAATCATGCCTGCCAGGGCTGAAAACCCCAAAAAGCTGGACAAAGTCCACACGGTCCTGGCAGGCCTATCAGCTCCCTGTCTCTAATGCCAATCCTCCACCGGGGGAATAGAGTGCTGCTGTGCCCTGAAGGTCCGCACACCGCGGTGTCATGCAGCCGGATGCTTCGTCAGGGATATGGCAAGGAGTACCCGAAGGCAGGTCCAGGTCACTCCGTCACCGTCAGACTTACAGACAAGGGAAGATGTATGGAGGGTCACAGCGGGTGGAGGCAGAGGCTCTCACGTACGAGACAGGTGCCGGTCACGGTTCCCCGAAGGGTACATAAGGTCGTAGGAGTCAAGGTACGGCATGCAACATTCACATAACAGGTCTTGTGCATGCTTGCTAAACCTCTAGGCTAACTGTCATTCTATCGGTTGGTTGTTTTCTGCATATATTCTCAAACCCAAATCATAAAGTACCTGCAACAAAGTACCTGCAAAGCACAGTCAGAAACAAAACCCAAAACAGGACAAATCAGAGGGTACTCATAGTCAGATCATGCTGCTGCTTTCTGAGTAGACCTCCATGTCGAAAATCCAAAAGATCTGGCAGCCTGAATCACTGCCTTTTGCATATCCATGTAGCTGTCAAAGAGCATGTTGAAGTAGGGCACGGTGTTCTTGGTGGGAGGAACTGGCTTGGTGTAGGGGTCAGCCAAGTTCTTCTCCGAAGGCACCCTCCAGCATATGATCCAGCCCAGTCTGATAAAGTCTCTGAGCATATGGAATCTGACCAGAACATGCTTGATCTTCTGGGACAGTGGGATATTTTCAGCAATAGACCTGCATGCATCATTATCCAGGAGAAGAGGAACCGGAAGCTCCAATCTGGGGCAGGTTGCTGAAGCTGGAAGGTATTCTGTGCTTCTCATATTCTGATAGTCCACTGGCCTGCGGTCTGAATCTGAATAAATCTCGAGCTCATCTGTCACTGACTTGCCATCAGGCCTGACACCACCGACTCCTGTACCCGTAGGTGTAGTGTAATCCAGGAGTTTAGTCAGGAGAGTCCCCGGCTGTAACCCAGGGTAGCTGAATGCAATGTCAGTGGCGACCCTCTCGGCCTCAGTGATCTCAGAATCAAGTCCAGTAGTAGAGGGTGGCTGTCCCTGAATAGGGTGTTGTATATAGCCGAATATTTCTGTCAGCATAAACATGAGAGACACCACCCGCTGAGCTGCAGTAGATGCTGCAACATATTCTGAACCCGTAGAAGATGTTTCTGTGATTGTCTGTCTGACTGTACCGTACTGTAGAATCATACCACAGAAGAATATCACCATGCCAGAGTATGATCTAGCTGAGTTTTCCAGGTCTCTGGCAAGGTCAGCATCGGAGTACACAAACAGTGTGAGCACCCGTGCTGGCCTCTCAGGGTAATAGAAGGCCATTCTGTAGTGTGCTGTGCAGTCCAGATACTGTGCAATTCTGATAAGAGCCTTCATTGAGTCCTCTGAGGGACAGGCCACAAACTGTGACAGGTAGATAACTGCATAGTAGATATCTGGCCGTGACGTCCTGCTGTGCCAGAGCAGGGACCCAAGGATAGACCGGTAGGGTTTTACCAGAGTGAGATCAGGGTCTACTGGTTTTGATATCACCAGTTTAGAGTCCATAGGTGTACGGAAGGGTCTCTCGGGTATGTTGTTAGTTGTCATAAGGTCTTTAATCTGTCGAGACTGATTGAGGTACACCCCCTGGTCATCATGCTGTACTGTCATCTGAAGGATAGAGGATATAGGACCCAGGTGTTTGGCCTTAAAAGTTGCTCTGAAAGCGGTCCAGAAGGCCCTCTCAAGAGCCGTGGAACAGGCCATACCAAAGTCATCCACATATACCACACACATAGCCTTAACCGTAGGCGTGTAGATGTAATAGATACAGGCATCATGTGTAGACTGTCTGAATGATTGTCCCATGTATTTGAAACTGAGCATAAACTGTTTAACCATCCTCTGCCATGATGCGCCGGCAATCTTGAGGCCGTACAGCGCATATGAGAGCAGGGCATAGCTGTAGCCCTTAAAGGTATAGCCAGAGGGAAACTGAATCCACACGGGGAACTCAAGCTTAGCATGCATAAAGGCCTGAGACACATCCAGATGTGACACCACCAGCTGGAATAGAGCTGCAAATATGAATAGCAGTCTGAAAGCTGATATCTCTGGGGTAGCTGAAGAGGTCTCCCACGGAAGATAGCCTGTAGTTCTGCTGCCGTCACCAGCCATACGGGCTTTAAATATCTGATAGGGCTTGCCTGCACCAGTAGGGTCAGGTTTGAATGGCATAGACAGTACAAATAGTGTAGTAAGGTACTGTGCATTAGCCGGAGGTGTCCCCAGCTTGAGCTTTTCCTGATTAACCATATCACCATATTAATAACATTAACCATATTATATAGAGCGGCGGCAGCAGCAACAACAGCACTCTCAGGAGGAGCGGCAGCCTCAGCGCCCGCATCCAGTCAGTTCCTCTTTGCATTCGACAGCCTAGACGAGATGGACCAGTATGACAGGGACAATGACGCACTGGACAAGGCTGACACCAAGCTTTGCTACACTGGCGGCAAGAACGAGGATCAGTCATAATATATGTCATCCACTCACCATGAGTGACATCTGTCATCGAGAGGCCGGGTACGGCATCTCGATGGCGAAGCAAGACAAGTTCTTGAAGAACAAACTGTTCTGAGAGGACGCGTCTTCGCTTCAAGCATGAACTGAACATCATGCGAGTATCAACAGGCTAATTCGACCAGCCGATACTGTTAGTTCACCCAATGCTCTCGGGTTCACAACCCGATGGTGGTAACGCTTATGAAGCGTCCGGAGGGCATTGGTATATGAGGAGCATTGCGCTCAAGCAGACACTTCTGGACACCAGAGACTGCACTCATACCCCACCAAATATCATTGCGCGTTGCTACAGTTCAACGTAGCAGCCGCATAGTCTGAAAGGTTGTATATCAACCTTGACAAAACTTTCACTGACCTGGCACCTTTTCATAAGTCTGCCTGTCGAGCTTTTTGGGGATGCACAGTCGACCGTGCCAGCTTCGAAGGCATCCCGAGTAGAGACTTTTCGGTCAGTCTGCTGAGAACACTGAACCTTCCATATTCCATGATATAACTAAAAATTTTCCCCCTCAACAACCCTCGCAACCCAGCACCGTTGCCCCGCACACACAAAGTCCAAACAGCCCATCCACTTCTCACCCGCGCACCCGCAGCACGCCACCCGCCACGACACAACGCACGGTGCATGATCGCGACAACGTGTGATATGTATTCGATATGATGGTGTACAGTTGTGCCGATAAGTTTCCAGTTCCAGTTTCCAGTTCACAATGTTGACGTAGTGTTTTATTCACAGGTATTACAATGAGCTTATGACTTGTAAGCTGGAGGATTTCAGCGTGAGCACGTTCCTCGATCCCCGGTACAAGAGCCTTGCCTTCAAGCATCTGGAGAAATGGGATCGAGGAACACTGACCTGCAAGGACCGTGTGATAGAATGAGCGAGGTCGGCTTACATGCAAGACTGGAAGCCTGCGCGGGACACGTCTGCAGTGCAAAAAGTAGCTGCCCCAAAAGCTGCTCAGAAAAAGCAGCTTGTTTCCTTCTTAGAGGACTCAGATGATGAGATTGAGGAAGTAGAAGAGTTGGTAGTGCATGAGTCTATCGCTGTGCAAAGTGACTGTGAATTCACCTTGTATTTGGCCTCACCCCCAGCTAATATGAGCGACAATCCTGTGCAGTGGTGGGTTGATAGAAAATTCAAAATGCCCAACATGTTTAGGATGTTTAGGCAGTTCATTGCCTCCCCTGCAAGCACTGGCGGGGTTGAACGTACCTTTAGCGCGCGCGGCCATATGCACTCAGATCTGAGAAAGAGGGTCACTGAGGGTACACTAGAGCATTCCATGATGGCTTCAATTAACACCCAGTAAATACAATATCTTATATGGTGGTGTACCTTGTTTGCAACCCTGAATTGCATGGAATCTGCTTGACTAGATATCGATATCTGAAATATCGATATATCACATTGTTTTAAGGCTGTTATTGGTATCAAAATCGATCATCGATAGCAGAAATTGTTAAATATTGATTGATAGTCATTGTGCATGTTACTCATATCGGTCGATAGCGAATTACACAGTTACTCATATCGGTCGATATTTAGAATTATTAATTTTCAGATATCATATCTGTCGATAGTTTAAAAACAGTTACGACTCAAGGTTATCGCCGGATGGCAAAAAATAATTCCGATACCGTCCCTTGGAAACGGAGGTATTGCACTCCTCTTTTAGGTCCCGTGGCGTATTGCAGCCCTAGGGCGGATGTTTGTTTGTTATTCACGTGTGAACATAGAGCAGGCGCAGGATCCGTTGTTCCTAGGGCATCAACTACTTCCAGAGTCTCCGGACGCCCATAAGCTCAATCCGTGTTACAAACCCTAAGTAATATTCGCGCTATTTCGGTCCGGAGACTCGGGTTCCAAAGTAAGAGTTAGAGTAATCAATAGGAATATTTATGATTATCCAATTCCAATAGCATTTGAACGACCAAATTTAAACGTTAGGTCCTAGGGGCCTGCCCCCGCTATCAGCCTCCCACCCCCTTCCACCCCCTCCCCCCTGAAACCAGTAACCTGAAACCTCTCGTCTGACGTTGGGACGACCATCAGGGAAAACTATGCACGTTTCAGAGCGAAGTTCTCTCTTGTCTGTCGGAGCTACTCGCTCATTGTGAGAGCAGGATCCACGCATCGATAGAGTGCAGCGAGGAAAGTACGTCTGTAGCGTCAAACCCGTATTCAACCCACTATTGCAGAGGGAGCGTTTTTCACATCTCAGTCGATTGGTCTGGTCGACATCTATGGTGCGTGCTACAAGTTTCTTCAAATATTCCTAGACGCTGTTTGTTTCTGGGGAGGCTTGTGCAATTATGACCAAATGTTTTTTTCTTTCCACGACATAATCCACGACTCAACGTGTATATTTTAAAGGTTTCTAAGGCCAGTTTAAGTACTATATCGATGATATGCTGCAAAGTTCGAAATCAAACTGAGGGAAGGGAGGACTACGGCACACCACGGCAGGCGGGCGCCTCGACAAAACGGCCCCAACTGAGCCATCTTGGATATGCGTTAATCGTTTTCTACATGGTATATATGTTCTGTAGTACGACTTCAGAACTGCGGGAGAAGGTCGCGCTGAACCAACGGTAAGGTGCAACCAGCCTGGCCTTTTCTAATGAGCTCTTAAAAGCCTTGCGTTCGTTCAACGGTGAGGTGCGACCAGCCTGGCCTTTTCAAATGCGCCCCGTTCAACTGTACTCCGACCACCTCGCGAAGTCTGAAACTTGAACACTTTTCACCAGACTTGTATTGTGTGTGCAGTCTAGAAGAAAATGCACGAACTATCTCTGCGTTGGAGGACGCCCTTGCGGAGGAGCGAAAGGTATTTGCTGTAAGGCATCTTTGATATAGCGAATTGTAGACCTGGGCCGTCACTGGCACGTGCATCATTGTCACACGCCAGCTGGGACTTGCATAGGATATTGATATAGCTGAGACTCGCATACTTGGTTAGCGACTAAAGGCGATTGCCCGCTGCTCTTGTCCAGTGTCTATGTGTTTCACCCTCCTTTGATGTGCCGTACAGGAGTCGATTCTGAAACAAGAACGGATTGAGAAGTGCTGTGGAGAGTGCGTGAGCAAGGTGATCAACTTAAAACGTTGTACCTCAATTCAGGACAGTGTACGCTTGACGACGAGTTTCCCATCCGGCATCTTGTTGCGCAGAAGGGCACTATACAGGATTTTTTTTATGGTTTCCTGTTGTTAGCCCATTGTCCCTTGGTTAGCTGTGAGCAGTGGGTTCACATCATTCACAGCATTCAATTCATATGGCGACTACGCTCTACACGGTACCAAATAAAAGCTTCTTGCGAGAAGAACGTGACTGTTTTTTTTCGGTTGGTGGGGCAGATTTCTTCCAAGTCGATGACACAGAACGTTTTGGGCACCCAGAAACTCCACTCTACTCAAGCACATGCCGCTGAAGTCGCTGACAACCACAAAGTTCAGCATAAGGCTGGCGTTTCGTTCGGCGCAGCAGACAACACTCTTGCGATCCTGGTACGCCCAGGTCCCAAAGCCCTTCGTACATTATTGAAGCTAGAACTCTCACCACCGAACTTGATTTTGATATGGAACAAGTGATGGACATTCTACAATCGGCATCCTTTCTATCGAACAATTGTATTGTCAAGCGACGTGTGAAGCTTCTTCAAGGGGTCGGCAAAGTATTCCGCATGCTTTATGATGGAAGTCATCTCCTTCACAGAATGTGGATCTCTCCCTTTTGATGTATATAGTTTTTGTACGAAGGTTGTATGCAACTTTAGAGCATTGATGTTTGGAGGGACGATGAGGCCCAATGGGAAGTAAACGCGACATAAATACCACTTTTCATTTGGAGTGCAGAGCATTGTTACAGGTTTCTTCACTCTAGCTTCAGGCGAACTTCCCGGCAGCAACTCGAAGAAAGTGACACGTCAGTACTCGCTAAGTTCCTTATCTTCGCAAAAGAGGATCCGCAGCTGGAATTCTCGGCTCCGCAATCTTTAGACACTTCAAGGGAAATGTTGAGGGCATTATTGGGGGGGGGCACAGTATGCCACGTACGCTGCGGATCTCATGGCCCTCCGAAGCAAGATGAAGTCCTGGGCAGATCAGGTGGGTTGACTGCGAGCAATCGAAGCCAACTCCCGGCCTTTTATCTTAGCTTCAGGTGACTATCGCGCCACGTGCAGCAGCTCGACCTGGAGGTGGATTTGTAATTTTCGATGCCGCGTGTGTGTGCGCCAGTGAGCACGAGTCCCCGTTTCTGTTTCAACACAACAAGAAATGGCGAAGGAAAGGGAAAGGTGTTCGTTTTTAGCAACATGGTCTCAAGAAGCCTAGAACTTGTCAGGCGCCATTCTCTTGTTTCTAACATTAGCCGCACAGATGCCAAGCAGGCATGGCCGAAGGTACGGCACGACGGTTTAAGCATTAGGAGACGGTATTCTCGTGTGTGGGAAGCAGCCTCTTGCCCATTTGCTGTCGCTCACAAAAGTATTCCAAGGAGCGAGGCCTGTCTTTGATCGTCTAGCTGTGCCTTTTCCTCGGTCCTTCCGCCCATGTCTCACCTCTTGCTGGGCCTGTGCCAGGCCAAGCTTCATGCCGGTATCGGTGATTTGGAAGCTGAGGTGAAATTTCGTCCTATTGTTTCTTCTTTCCAGTGAAGATCGGGATTATTTCATTTGGGCAACTGCTCCGTTACTTTCACGGTGCCCTTGGCTGCACGAAGGTGGGGGAATAGGAAGGCAACTAAAAGGCGGTTGTGAGGTGAAGTGTGACTGGGCGAGTGTGCAGGTGTTGTACTTGCGCATCCGAGCACTCAAGCCGAAGAACGTGGCCGAGCTGGGTATGCCCTTAGTGGTTGGAGGACTCATCCTCCACACTCAACCTCTTTTGACTACAAGCGAGCCCTCATATCCCGACTAAGGGGCAACGAGAAAATCGCGCCGTCTGAAGTTCGTATGGCTAGGAGAGCGCACAACTCCCATTTGCTTTGTTGGGGAGAGCTTGCGGCCCCCTCTGACTGCGTGCAAGCACTCGCATTCTGGTCGCGGCTCAACGGAGAGAGTGCACAGCGTGACACGCACAATCATGTTGAGGAGAGCTTGCAACTTCCCGACTGCATGCAAGCGCGCGCCTCCAGACGGGCCAACCAAATGCGGCTCTTTGCTGACACTCCGAGCCAAAGGACTGGACAGGCAGCGCATATCTGGCCTACTGCTCCGAGAACTCCCATCAGGCGTGGGGGCGCATTGGGTGATGCATTTGATTCCGCGGCTTTCTCGGGAGAGCGCCCCAACTTTCAAGTAGTTCGTGTATTCTGTTTATTCCAGGTGTCTGCACTTCTCACCTTCATCAGGCTGATTTTATATTCCAAAACAATATTCTCCGCAAGGTCTCGAAAGGTTTTCACTGAGGTTTCATCGTTCGGTTCTTATCCAAAATAACCGTACGATCAGAACGCTGCGGAAACCTTTGTGAGAACTTTCATATAGCAATGGCTATTGCCCAGGAATGTCAACGGAAACCCAGAGTCAAAGCCAAACTTAGCAGTATAAAGTTAGTGGAGACTCGCTGATCCTGTCAACTTTTCCATCCAACGATTTAGCTTTTCCTTCAAATATGACGAGTATAACGGAGGCAGTGGCCGTGCCATCCACAGCATGCTTTTTACTCAGCGCTTCCACAAAAGCGTTGTTTTTCATGATGACCATCCGAGCACATGTAGGGCTGAAGTGGCCTGCTGCGCTGCCCAAACTCCAACCACATTACCGGCAAAAAACTCAGATATCCAGCCCGAGAGTGCGGCATTTAGGCTTCTGGAGCGCGAGGGTAGAGACCAAAGAAACCATCTCTTCGTACTTCATCGATGACGATGTTTTCTTGTTCAGGACGCTGAACGTCTTGTCGATGTTCAGATGGTGTTGTGGCTTCAGTGAGTCCAGAGTCGTGGGCCGAGGAGGAAAGGGTTCCTCTCATCATAGGGAACCTACAAGAGCCTTCAGCGTTCTGGCTTCTTGTCACCTCGTGTTTGTAGCAGCCGGCGGAGCAGATTCTCTTTTCAAGGCCGTGTCCAAATAAACTGTGCCGTTGAGTCGGCCCACAACCACACAGTTTGCAGACTGTTTTTGGAAAGGAGCGCCTGTTGTTGTGCCAGGGGCTCAACGGCCGCTCTTCCCCTGGGAGAGCCGGCTGCGTCCTGGGAGAGCTGATGCTGCTAGTCGAGGCTACAGCTTCACTCTGGTTGGTGTCACCTGTCTGGGGCTTTTATCAACTTGGAGTCGACCATTATCTAATGCCTAAGAAATAATACAAATAGGATTTAGGAGAGTTTTGCATTTGCAATGTGCCACACTGGAATTTTGTTGGTCAATATTCCATAAAGCTCATTTGTCAGGTACCGAGTGCGTGTCTGTCCTGGCCCCTTTTCATAATCTTTAGGGTTGTTGGCTACTCTTAGGTGAACCGACCTGCCAGTTATCTTTGCATACTTAATGAAGTATGTAATTTAGGGTTCAGCTCGCCGATGCATTTTAAAAACCAATTAAACTCCGCGGCCTCTAATCTAAACAGATTCCATTGGAATGAAAGCAGTTACACTCGCATGCCCTGGAATTTCAAATTGAAGGCAACGCAACTTGAAATCACCGAGCGACCTTGCGCTCCACCGCACAGACCGTTTTTATCTGTTTGCTTATTTAGGGTTTCCAAATAATTATAATTGTACCTGTGCAATGCAACGCTTCGGCGATGATAGGGATATGTCACCGCGAGTGGCGATGCATCTGCATGAAGCGGAAAGTTGTCCCAACGCGCGGCAGAATGTCGAACACAAGCATAACGCGTGCGCGAGTCACCAGGCAATATTGAACAACTCGGGTGGCTCTGTGTCGTGGGATTGGCTTGGACACCTTCCACCACAGGGTTTGGACAAGGCTTGTGCACCATGTACTTGTTGCACGCGCTGCAGGTAAAGGCCACCAGCACGCTTCCACACCCGCGCGCCGCATGAAACTAGCTGATGTGCCTAGCGGGATATAATCCTGAGCCGTCGACCGATACACGCAGCCGCATCTTCACTACGCCAATCCCTAAAACTGCAAAGAGCAATGCTCGGTGTAGTATCAGTGCGTTCCATCTAGGTGTGGCACGTGCATGTCAAAGTGTGGCTCAGACGAATTGACCGCCATCCTCATGGGCTTGTGAAGTGCCGCATGATCGCAGCGCCCTCTTCTTTCGCACTCGGTGGCACACATTCTACATGCATCACCGCGTCTCCATCTCTGGGACGCCTGAGGCGAACGCCTGAGACGGCGCCTCCCGCGTGACACTTGCTGCCTGCCTGCGACGCCGCAGGACAATGGTAGCGGCGAGCTGACTACTTTTGATATCGTTGATGAGCATAACCGAGCCAAGGACATCGACCCAAGGTGTGTCTGCTGCGTGTTCTCTCCTCCGCTGTCCACATCGCAACGAGGCCGCCGCAGGCATCGACCCGAGGTGTCCCTGCATATCCGTGAGGAGACGCAGTGGTGGCATGGGACAGCTTGAAGAAACGTTGGAAGCTTGTGATTGGAGACGGGCGCGATAACCTGCCAAGTGCGCTCTTGCTCTCTCAGTCGTACACTGCAACCCTCGTGTGTGCGCCAGCTTGCATACCGCGATTAGCTTCGTCATGGCGGCAAGGTTGGGCAGGGCCAGAGTCTGGCATCCCTTAGGAGGGATACGCACAAGAAGAGCCTCCATGGCTGGAGAAGTCGCACATGCTGGGATTGGCACGGGCTCCAAGCCGCCCTCTTAGCTTACTGTATTTACACAGGCGAGCGTAGCCACCGGGTCAAGGGGCGCTCCGAGGCCAAAACAGTCGCTCCATATTCTGAGCAGAACAGATCGTCCCTCTCACCCGACAGCAACCAGTATCGGGTGGCCTGTCCACCGCTGCCTCCAGATCCTCCCCCCTCTGCAGACCTTTTTCTGCACTCGGGCATTGGAATCGTGTCGCGCGAAAGGCCTCGACTGGCGACAGCGGACGGTGTTGTTCATACAGGAGCTTGCAGACTTTCTTGCGCCGCAGCAATGCGGTCCCAAGCAGGCTCACGCTTGCGCCGCGCGGAAGACTGAGAGCTGTATGTAAAGCGGATGCGCACCTCGTTGCATTGCGATGGAGAGATTCAAAGCCTAAAGTTCGATGTCTACCCAAAATTGCAGTCTTCCCGTCACTGTTTGGAAGTGCTGCGAGGAGTCGCGCGCGGCGTGGCTCATGCAAACCGCGCATCGGGCCGCGTGCCGGTTAGTGCCGCTCGAGTCAGCCTCCATGCTTTTGTTCTGAGGCAGGCGCGCGGTCATGCGCCGGCATGTCAGTTCGGAGGAAGGGCAGGAACCTTGGCTTTTATGAAATCGATTTGTGTGAACCTCTTTAGTGTTTCCTCAATCGCGAAGGGCGCTCCATGCTCTCGTCCGGCCTGCGCTCCAGGCACTTTTGGGACGGCCGATCACGGTGACAAGTGCTCAGTGAGGTAGGGTGTGGGTCATACAGAGTACGGGTCGTTCCAGTACGTGCACAGCGACGCTGAGCACTCCGTTAGCTTTGCGCAGTAAGAGCCGACCCCGCTGCCCCGCCTCCTCGCAGCCGATGCGCTTTGCCCGTGATGGTAAGGGTCAGACCGCTTTTCGCATCCTCATTCCATATCTGCACCGTGCTGATTTTGCGAGGTTCGCCCCTATTTTGCGAAAAGCAATGTGGCATTCAGGTTGAGATTTGGCATCACAAGCAGCCGTGTGTCATGTAGATGCACATTCTTCATTTGATGATCAAATTTGTAAAGCTCCATTCCACGTCCATCCAATGTGCTTCCAACTCAAGAGAGAGGAACTGTGGTCGGCTCTGCAGGTGGCTGGTGTCGAAGTACTTGGAGCCTCGAATCGGCCAATCAATTCAGGTGAGATAAAGGCAGGTTCTGCGACATTCGCATTTGTTGTCTGTAGTTTTGCCGGAGCAGCCACATGGCGGGTCACGCACTCGCACTGTGCCACATGGCGGGTCACGCACTCGCACTGTGTCACATGGCGGGTCACGCACTCGCACTGTGTCACATGGCGGGTCACGCACTCACACTGTGTCACATGGCAGGTCACGCACTCACACTGTGTCACATGGCGGGTCATGCACTCACACTGTGCCACATGGCGGGTCACGCACTCACACGGTGCCACATGGCGGGTCACGCACTCACACGGTGCCACATGGCGGCTCTCTCTGCATAACAATAAAAGCATACTATTATTTTTCAGCACAAAATCCAATCACTTGCCAAAGTCCTGAAGTGTCTGCACAATAAAAAATACTATCCAATAGAACACAGCAACCACCCAGGCTGCAAACGGAGCTGCAAACGAAGCTGAAAGCAGGTCCAGATTTCTTGGGAATACTGGTGATACGTTGCATTAAAAGTCTTCCGGCACTCAAAATGGTCGCCCATAAAGAGTGCCAGCTGACATATGCCATAACTGAATGCAGAGAAAATAAAAAGTAAAACCGGTAGCTTGAACAAATATAATTATTTTGTCTCTTTAAAACACTTTCAGTGACCACTTGCAATTCACCAACCTTGGGCTGCTGCAATTGATCCGATAGGTCGAGTGCCTCGGCCAACCCCCTTTCATCGGCCTCGAAAGACTGCGTATTCCCGAGGGGGGTGCGAGCTGATATCCCCCCCTTGCGGCGTCTGGCCAGTTGTCGTCAACGCCCAGGCCCAGGTTGGGATGCGGGTTTCGTGCATCACGTCATTCAGCTGCCTTCTTCACTCCAGCTCAGCTTCTGCTTGACTTCGCCATCGTGTTGGTGACGTCCTCCGGGTCTGCTGTCTGGATCGAGTCCTCCACAGGTTTTGTGGTGATGATTGGTTAAATGTCTTCACACCATCCGTTAATGACATTACCAAAAGTAGTGCGCATAATTGTGAATAATGCAACTTCGGCCCTCGAAGTGTTGGTATTGGAGGATCTTTCACGGACAAGCAAATGGAAAGTGTATTTATATCCAAGAATACCATTAAAACGCGGTAGCTATATTTGGTGGGAAATTGTCAAAATGACAATTGCATTTTTGTTGGCGAGGGTTACTCCTCGGTAGCCCAAAACTCTTTTGACGGAGAATTGCGATGGCCACACCTACCCGCTCTATGGTGGACCACGGAATACCGCCCAATTTTGTGAGTACATGTTCGCCAAAAGCTGTGAACGCCCGAGTAATCGCTTTCCGATCTTTGAGCATGTGCAAGGTAGCACTCAACATGAGCACGCGGGTTTCTCAGGTGAGCTTCCACGACGTGTTTATTTCGGGCAGTAAGATGAACAACGATCCGGAGGGCATCACTCCAGAGGTTACCCTTCCCTCCCCGCACTGCATCGAAAAGTACACCCTTCTTTTGTTGCATGGGCCAGATTCTCACATGTGTGGTATTCGTTCTTTACAAGAAGGATTTTGTTGGGCGGCCATGTAACAACCCTCTTTCCAAGGGCATCGCGCGTTCTTGGGTAATTTCACTTGGGCGTGTTCTTTTGTTTGGTTAAAAAAATAATCATGTTGTGACATCTTACTGTCAGAAAACTTGTTTCGGTGAATCTGCTCTCTCCCTATTGTGCGCGCGCGTGTTTCAGTATCCCTGCACCAGCCCTGCCAGCAGTACTTGCTGTGCATGTTGAGCGCTTGGGAGGCATGCCACCAGTACCCACATACTCCGTGACCCAAGTGTAGGTGCCCAGGTGTATGTTGCGTACCCGGCAGTGATTCGTGCCTATGGGCCATACTGTTGTCCATCCTGTTATTCTTACAGAATGTGTGGATGCAATTATGATTCGCCCTGTCCCTGCATGCTTCTCTTATCCATTAGGGCAGAGGTGGGCTCGCTTCAGCCGATGCTGTGTGCCGTGTGCCGTTCAGTGTGCGTGTAATGATATGGTAGTGTCTCATTGGTGATGCCTCATTACGGTCCTGCCCTGCCTTTGCATGCGCTCTTTCATCCACTAGGATGACGGGGATTGGGCTTGATTAGCGTGACTCATGCCATTCGTGTGCAACGGGTTTTGCCAGGGGAGGGTTGTTTTATCATGGCTTGCTAAACATCAGAAGACAATGCTTGAGGTGCGTGAAGCCACATGAAAGAACATACTGCGTCAACTGTTCCTGTCGTGTTAGAACCCTCGACATGTTCAAGCTACCTCACTGTGCAACTAGAAAAATGTGACGCGCTACCCTTCCGCATTTTAATACGATTGTTTGATTTCAAATTTAATGCCTGCAAACAGCCTTCAAACCAAACTTCCCGTGGAAATTCATTGTCGGCTCAGCCTGTGGCTTGCACATGCTCGCAGGTGCACTCTGTATTCTGCATAGCGCAAAGTGCTTTTACAAGCGATTATGATAGAGTACGGCAGTTGCGAGCAGATGCTGGTCTAGATGAAGAATGGATCGCTACGAAGGCCAGCGCGATGAACCAGCCGTCAATTTTCTTTGAAGTTTAGATTCTCCACAGCTCAGATTAGCCGTGGGGGCCTCTCCTGGCGTGTCGCAATTTTGAGCCGCATTTGTGTCATGACAGGAATTCGAAAAGGGATGTGGAAATGCGAAATGCAATATTGATTTTGCGCAACATGTTGCATCGAAGCCAATCGCCCTTATGTTGAAATTTGCATGTTGCCTGCCCCCCATGAGATCATATACTCGCGAGTCCGCCAGTAAAGAAAATTTGGGCAACATTAGCCGCTCCAGCAGGGAATCTCGCAGGGAAATCATTGAGGAAAATTCGTTCTAAGTCAGGAATAACAAGAAATCAAGCAGGGAAGTCAAGAATCGGGCGAGGTTGGTGCATTAGCTGAGTTCAGGCAGGTAGCGTGAGACCAACTGACAACTTGTGTGGTGTTACTGTTGTCGAGGCGGTCCGTAGAGCATACGATAGGAGGCAGGTAGCAAGTCAGGCTCGAGCTAGGGAGCACGTCTGTCACGCGGCATACAATTGAAGGCACGTCATGGTCGCGGGGGGTTAGGAACTAGGTACCTCTAAGTCCCCAACTTCAGTACACAGTTCCTAAGATAGAAGGTCTTTGGCAGGGTTTTGCATGGGATGTTTGTTTTTTAGCTTAACAAGAAGCAAGCGAATCTTTATTGTATGTGATTCAATATCATGTTATCATCTCGCAAAGCTTTGTAACATTGGCAGCATAACACGTTCCAGATGCTTTGTGCACCATGCCTTGAAACGCGGGCACAAAATGCGTGCTTTAGGTGAATGCGTGCATTTGCGACGTGTTCGAAATTATGCATCTCAGCGACCGACATTATAGGCAATACGCATTAACTCCCGCCACTTGTAGACTTGGGAAAAGCGTCCGTCTCTTGACGTAGAGTAGGTTCCCGTGCAGGCAGTGGGTGTCACCGTAAAGAGCAATTCGACGTTGTATTTTTCCAGCTCAATTTGACGCGACGCCCGACGGTCCCTGGCTGGGTTCTACAATATGGCACACGCATTTGACGGCACATCCCGCATACGGGTACCGTGTCTACTTTATTGATTTTAAAATTAAATAATCATTTCGCCCCAAAACGACCTTTGTAAAAAAAATAACAAACAATTAATTGATTTGCTCGATTCCCGGTGGTGAAAAAAAAAACAAAGTCGATTGATTAATTAATTAATCGACAGTCCCGCCGCTAAAAGACCAAACAACAAGGCCGTAATTAATTCGAATGTCGCCGAATGCTGCCAACAACAAACAACAATGACAAACTGGCAAAATAATTCCCGACCCGTCAAAATCGCTCTCACTGTACACCACCACATGCCGGCGAACTCGGGACTGTATCAATATCATAATTCAATGGGGGACTCGGCGGTGTGTATCTTGTGTAAATGCAGCCCTGTCACTTGTAAATGTGGGGAGACGACCCTGGGTGACATGGCCAAGATGCGCCGTTCGTTAGACAAGCGTCAACAGGCGTCACTCATGAGCTTCGGTGTGAAGCGCGGTGTCCCTCCCACTGCAGTGAACATCGACCCTGTTGTAACTCGTCCCGATCCCAAGGTCTCCGTTGAGGACAGACTTCTACTTTTCTTGGAGAAAGTTTTGCGCCACCTCAACAAGAAGCGCGCTGGCCGCCCTAGAAAGTTGGTATTCGTTGATAGCCGCAATCTCCTTTTGGTCGAATGCAATGTGGAGTTGAGCGAGCGTCTCGCAGCTTCACGCGACTATGATGACAAAGATCCCCGAAGGTGGGTCAATGACTTTGAAAGTGGTGGCAAAATCATTTCATGTGTGTCCTCTGCAAATGAATAGCCCATCGGCCTTAAAAGTTTAAATAATCAAATGTTTCAACAAATGGTCAGTATTAAAAAAACAAAGTCCATTAATTAAATAATTGGTAGGTAGGCTCCGCACTAAAAGAACAAAGAAAAAACTTTAAATATTTAATTGTTTTCAACCAATCAACAAACTTTTGTCCCAAGTTTATTGCACCCGGATTCAGGAATAAAAATCAATAAAGTAGACACGGTATGGTCTAAATCCTGCTTTCGATTTGAAGCATTCGGCTCGTTCGCTCAATTTCAAGGGAAATTCATCTTTGAAAGCGTCCGCCTTCTCGGCATCTTGAGCACACTTGAGAGGTAGTCACACGATGTATATCGAGATGTTGCACATGGCATTTCTCTGGTCATGACGTTGGCGTGTGTAGTCCTGCTGGACGAGGATGAAACTTCTTGACACAGTCCCGAAAGTGTCGGAATTGTTCAACCTGAACCTCGTCGAGCACAGTCGAAATTGTCAATTTTGAGGCTTCTTCCGAGATTTTTCTAGGTAATCCACAGAAAATATTCGTATCCACGAGTGTCAGTGTGAGACGGGCGAGGCCTAATACGCGATACATCCGTACGGGACGTGGGAACGCGCCGTGTCACGCTATAACCCAACATGCCCCGGCCGCGGCCGTTGCAACGGAGAACAGACGAAAGGAGCAATCGCAACAACTCGAGTGCCCAAATGAAATCCAACGGTGAGAGGCATGCGACCTATCATGCAAGTTGCGTCATCAGGCGAAGTTGCGAGTCTTGCGACTTCGGATGTTTTTGTATAATTATAGAGATGCGCCCTCGCTGGATAGGGCTTCAGCAAATCACGAAATAGAATTACACAGCGTGACATAAATGGTACATGTATGATGGGCATCCCAGCACGGTATAATAAGAACAGTCGTGGAAAAGTCTTATACCTGACTATATTGAGTTCCATTTCTTCTTCCTCCCTGATGTAAATCATCGTAACGCCGCTTGGGTGCACGTTGTTTATGCGGAACCCAATCAGACATTATAAATATACAGGCGACGAGTGCCACAGACAAGATGCTAAAAAGTGTGCCGCGATATATACCAGCGCGTATGGATGGCATAAGCATAATAAATAATTTCCAGAGGGTCAACAGTGCCAGTCACGTCTTGTTGGTATAAATATACACATAAACATGAAGACGTTATACTGTAAAGTGAACACTGCTAAGTCCGGAGCTAATCGAGCTTGCATACGCACAGGTTCTGCTACGGTTTGCATAGCAACATTCTAGTTTCCGCCCGGTGAGACGTATACCTGCGCGTGCATGTATGCAAGGAGTTGTGGTGCAGAATGAGAGCAAAACACGGTCGATGTGAAACAAATACATATGTGTCAATCTCACAAGCGTCAGCAACGCTCGGACTGATCATATAATTAAAATATGCGCGGATGAACGCTCGGACATATCATATAATTAAAATCTGGAAGCGAGGATGAAAACGTATTACCCTCAAACCCGTAAGAATGAATATCCGAGTCATCATCGACATCGATATCCTTCGTGTATAAATGCTCAAAAAATGAAATAATGTAATATCTCCACTGTACCGGGAGGCACGGACAGCTCAGGGCTATGCCCCAAGGCGTATGCCCCATGGGTATGCCCCGAGGCGTATGCCCCATGGGTATGCCCCGAGGCGTATGCCCCATGGGTATGCCCCGAGGCGTATGCCCCATGGGTATGCCCCGAGGCGTATGCCCCATGGGTATGCCCCGAGGCGTATGCCCCATGGGTATGCCCCGAGGCGTATGCCCCATGGGTATGCCCCGAGGCGTATGCCCCATGGGTATGCCCCGAGGCGTATGCCCCATGGGTATTCCCCGAGGCGTATGCCCCATGGGTATGCCCCGAGGCGTATGCCCCATGGGTATGCCCCGAGGCGTATGCCCCATGGGTATGCCCCGAGGCGTATGCCCCATGGGTATGCCCCGAGGCGTATGCCCCATGGGTATGCCCCGAGGCGTATGCCCCATGGGTATGCCCCGAGGCGTATGCCCCATGGGTATGCCCCGAGGCGTATGCCCCATGGGTATGCCCCGAGGCGTATGCCCCATGGGTATGCCCCGAGGCGTATGCCCCATGGGTATGCCCCGAGGCGTATGCCCCATGGGTATGCCCCGAGGCGTATGCCCCATGGGTATGCCCCGAGGCGTATGCCCCATGGGTATGCCCCGAGGCGTATGCCCCATGGGTATGCCCCGAGGCGTATGCCCCATGGGTATGCCCCGAGGCGTATGCCCCATGGGTATGCCCCGAGGCGTATGCCCCATGGGTATGCCCCGAGCGTGCATGCCCCACTCGCGAATAATGGGGAATTATCGGATATTCACATAAGTGAGCGAGTGGGGAAAATAATCGATGACAAAGCAGATTTCAGGAGAAGATCTGTAATGAAATGATTCATGGTAGATTCCAGGAGAAGATCTGCAATGGCAATACAAGTATCATGATCTGCCTGATGATTGGTGGAGGAGTAACAGAATCAGGCATGGTCTGCTGGTAATTGGCCGATGACAGATGTCAATCTAGGAATCCTGCTAGTGAGTTAAAGAGCAACATGATGAAAGGGGAAGCTTGGGAAAAGTGAACCTCAGTGAGTGTTGACCAAGTGAAAGAATTGTACAAGTTTTACGTGTTAGGATTGGGCATGATGCCAAGACTGAACATAAGGATATAGATGTTATAGGTCTGCGACCATACATTATATCGAAAAGTGATAGTATTGCTAGGCTGTGTAGCCAGTATATGTCATGCAATTAAACAGTGGAATATAAGGCTAGAAGCCTATGTGATACACCAAAAACAATAGAAAACATAAAAAGAAAAGAAAGAAGATAAAAGAAAAGAAAGGAAAATAAAGAGAAAAATATGTATAAGTTATCAGGAGTGTGCCTGGTACAAATTGGTTCTCAGATGATGAAAACGTTCTATGGACCTGTGGGATCTGCGAGTTGCATGATGTTGGAGATGGCGACTTTTGCGTTTGCGTTTTGAGCGGCTTCAGCTTGCGTTTTACGGCTCAAAATACGCGCGGTGCGTGCGTTATAAACACGGAAAAGTTTCGCTATGGGACCTTCTTTGTGAGAGATTTGGTTGAGGATCTTCTGTGGGGGCTTAAGATGAGACTACAAGATGACTTGGGCGACTTTTCGTTTTTGAGTTTTGGGCTGTCTCTGCTTACGTTCGACGGCTCAAAATGCGCGCGTTACGTGCACTAAAAACACGGAAAAGTTTCGCTGCGGGATCTTCTTTGTGGAGGATTTAGTTGAGATCTGCGTTATCTTGCTTTTTCTTAAGGCTCTGGGCGAGATTTGACACTTGATCTTAAGAATGTTCGGTTCTGGTCCACTCCGACGGCTATAGAGCTGGCATATTATGCGCGTGGACGTCTTTGGTGGACCCGTATGGCCGCTTTTTGCTGGGTGTTTGCCAGATGTCGCGGATGCTAAGATTTGTTGCTGATTCCTTAAGTGTGAGCTTAAGTATGGGGGGGGAAAGTACAAGCTTCCTTCTGAGACATAAATAAGCAAGACCGCTGGGGACCATGATAAAACTTTGCGGAATAGCACAAATAGCAAAAAACTTTCAGTTTTTAAGCATCCTAGAAGAGATTAGAGTCAGATGAGCCAGATCTTGTATCCTCACCATACTTAAGGCTATTTTTGGCAGCTGATACCTTCTACCTTCTGGAGGAAGTTATTCATACCTTCTGGCGAAGTTCTTAACAGCTTTTGGCAGTATTTTGGCTCTACTGGACTGGTATTTCTGGAATTAATTTCTGGAAGCGCCATACGACCATATTTGACACTGTCATAGTTGTCATATCGTCATAACTGTCATACAGTTGACTTTTGATGCTTTCGCCCCCTTCCACCACCGCTATGGATCCTTCCGCCACCACCGTCCCTTTGACCCCTTCAGACCTTACACCAACCGCTTCCACCGCGCCGGGGCCTTCGGGCCCCTCCACCACCACAGTGGGGCATACCGTGGGGTATGCCCCGGGGCATGCGGGGCATGCGGGGCAGCCCAGCATGCCTCAGAGCCAGTCCTTGCCCGCCCTTTCCCCAACCCTTCCCTTTGTGTTTCAACAACAAGAGAGTGGTTGGGGCAGCGTGCAGCCGTATGCAGCATGGCAGGCTGAGCTTGCAGCGGGGCATACGGGGCATACGGGGCATACGGGGCATACGGGGTATGTGGGGCATGCGGGGCATGCGACGCGCCCGCCCCCGCACGCGACGAGCATGCAACCGCAACTTCAATCTGCCCCGGGCTTTCCCTATGCCACCAGTATGCCGCCACAACCCTTTGGCATGCCACACCATTATGCCACAGGCTCGCCACTACCCCATGCCCCAGGCGTGTTGACGCACGCCCCGTACACTCCCGCGCCGATGTCGACCACCTACGGGGATCCATGGACACTACCCGTTTACTTTCCACCGCCTCCACCTCCAGTATATGGAGCTGACCCCGCGTCGGAGGCACGCGCGAGGGAATGGTGGGCAGCGCGAGAGCGCATGGCGGCTGCAGAGCGGGCGGTGGCGACAGACATGAGAGTGGTCCCCCAACGACTGTATCCGACACCGTTGATGGAACCGATTCCTCACACCGATATTTCTCCTGACGAGGGTGTGATAACCCATCAGCCGCATCATCGTCGCCGTGCTTCGGGGCCAGATACTCTTGGGAGAACCTTGCCAATACGCACGGAGCCCCAAGACGTGGTGACCGAGGACCTCTCCCAAGCTCGCGCTCACGCGTCTCAACCTGGGAGCACGACATCCGGTTCTGGCTATGAGTCTGCAGCGGGCACTCAGCATAGCCGCAAGCGACGAGAGCGGCGTCTCAAGTTGGAGAGGCATCGGAGGAAGGAGTTGACGGACCAGGAAATGTTGCAGAGGGTAGTCCACGCCGAGACCGCTCGGTTCCTCGCAGAGACCGAGGCGGGGAGCTTACGCGACCAAATGGCTCAGCTAGAGGCTGCCGCAACGGAGGGCGCGGTGGCCGAGGAACGGCGTTTAGCGAGAAGACGTCGAGCAAGCTTGGACACCCCTGTGGTGTACGGGTCTGATGAAGGTCATCCACAACATGCAGCGGGAGCGGCTGAGTATGCACCCGGCTCAGTCGGGCATGCCCCGGGGCATACGGGGCATACGGGGCATACGGGGCATGCGGGGCATGCAGCACAGCCGGCTGACTGAGCATGTACCTGGCTCAGTGGGGCATGCAGCGGGGCATGCCCCGGGGCATGCGGGGCATGCGGGGCATGCAACACAACCGGCTGAGCATGTACCCGGCTCGGTGGGGCATGCAGCAGGGTATGCCCCGGGGCATGCGGGGCATGCGGGGCATGCAACACGCCAGCCCCAACATGCAACCAGTGGGTTCCAGCAGCTTGCAACCAGCGTCTCCCAGCATGCAACCAGCGGAGGCCAGCTTACCTTGGGCTGGAATGGTGGGAAGCCGCTTGCCGCCGATGAAGAATCGAAAAGCCGGAGTAGCGACTATAAGGACACGGAGGACGACCCTGGAGATGACCTTGGTGACGACCCTGATGGTGACCCGGCTGGGGGGGCGGGGCCGTCGACGTCAACTACACGGCTGTTAGTGGTCACTCCCCAAGGGGATTCCTTGTGGGTGCCCCCGGGTGAATTGGCCACTACAGCGACGTTACCCGAGGTCACCTCCTCGCACCATGGTCTGTCGGCAGCCCTGAAGATCTGTGACAATCTTGGGCTGAGTCCCGCTCGATACATTCTGAGCGGGGCCGGTAGTACCTCTTTCCCCGAGATACGTCCGCTGCACACCACCGAGACCTCCACCTACGCTCTCTTAGTGGACCGCTTGGTGGCAGAGGAGTCTATTCGAGGCACGAGGCGTTCCAGAATTCCGTCTCAATGGTACCAATGCCCGAGACGGCCGGTGGTGGACGCCTTCACGGAGTCGGAGGCGGAAACCTACGAGCTGGACGGGCTACAAGCCTTGATGGAGGTCTGTGCCGCTCCGTGGTACTTGGCAGCATCGTTTGGGCCATCTTCTGAGACGCCCCAACCCCCTCTACAGCCTGCCCCTTCCACATTCCCGGCTCCTTCCCACCGACTTTCTGCCGACGCCGCGACCTTCTCACCGACGGCGTCACAGCATGCGGCAGCAACGGGACCACCTGCCGGGGTGGCACGAGCTCCGGAGGACCCCATGGCGATGTACACCCCCGACGACCGCTCCTACCAGACCGCGATCAAGAACGAGAGCTCGCTCTTGAAGGACATCCGCAAGCTGGTGGACGACCTCCCGGAGTTTCCCGGCGATCACTTCACGAAGGGCCGGGCCATGGATGACCTTGAGGAATTCTCTGTGGCGGTGAATGCACTTCTGGAGCACATGACGGTGATTGCGGCGCTCACTACTCCCAGCTTCCGGCGTGAGGCGCAAGGACACAATCAGCTCAGCATCTCCACCTTGCTGTGGATGATCAAGACCTCCAAGTTGGCCAAGGCCCAGAAGTTGTACGTCGAGGAGATGGCGCCAGGAGGCAGCGAAGGAGAGGCGTGGAAGGCGAGGTACGCAGCGGTGCCGCGGTTCATGGGCGATCTTGCCTTGTCAGTGGACATCACCACGGACGCCCTGAAACGGCTGAAGTCGGAGCTACTCTCAACGAGACAGCGATCGGAGGAGAAGACCGGTGCTTTCTACACCCGCATCACCACCCGAACCGCGACTGTCAACTTCGTGGCGGACGTAGTGCGGGGGTGCGGTAAGGTTACCAAACTGGAACTTCTCGAGCTCTTTTGGGGTGGACTACGACACAGCGTTCAAGTGGGTTCCAAGTTGGCGGATCTTGGGCTAGACACCAGTCACCCGGAGCAGTGGGAAGAGGAACAACGTCGACTTGGACGGCCCGACACCTCCGCCATCTTGAAGGTTCGTTCCGTGGCCACGGAAATTGAGACGGCTAAGGTGATGGAGGACGCGGTTCTCCACGACACCATCGCCCGCAAGGTGGCGTTGGAGATGGGACACCGACAACGGCAAGCTCCACCACGTAGCGCCCCGGCTAGTCGGCCTAGGTGGCCTCCGAGGAGGCCTGCGTTGGCGGCCCTCACGTGGGAGCCGGGGACTGCTGGGAATGACTCGGCAACAGCAGCTCCTGTGGATGTAAGCACGGCGGCGACCCAAGGATCCCGACCGGCACCTGCGGTGAGGGAACGGCCCTGTTTTGCATGTAGCAGTCTCGAGCACTTGGTGGCCAATTGCACGGACGAGAAGAAGCTAGCCATCTGGAAGGCCAACGCCCCGGCGCGGTTGGCGCGAAGGCCAGGGCAAGTGGCGGCTTGCGTAGAAGTCATTGAGGAGAGAGTCGAGGAGGATTCCCTCAATCCAGAAGAGCTGGAAACGATGGAGGAGATCCTCGCTCTGGCGGATGCTGACGTATGTCTCTCAATGACACACGGAATGCGCGGTGCATAGCGGTCGGCTGTCATCTCCACTTTTTGAACCGCTTTTGGACACTTGATCTGGTAACCGCCACGTTACCGTCTTGATCGAAAATGAAAAATGTACTGCGTACTGATACTATAGTGTCATCATGATCGTAAATTGAAAACTGTTTTTCGCTAAGTATTTCCCTGGGAATAGAGATAGAGGAAATTTAAAGAACTTTTAACAGTTTTCTCTCTTTTATTTAAGAAATAAATATAAGTATATATAGCAAGATGGCTCTGACTGAGGCACAACTTAAAGCTCAAAAGAAATATAGAGAGACTCGTGTTGAAGAAACGAGGGCTCTGAACCGTAAACATCAAAAAACTTGGTACGAAAATCACAAAGAGTTGCATAAAGAAAAAATGAGAGAATACCAAAGGAAGCGAAGAGCTTTGAAAAGCGATGATTGTTGCCCAAATTGATATATGTATAATATATTAGTGATCTGGCAACATTTATAGCATATTCTTATAAACATATTTAAAGAATATTACATATATATAAGTATATATATAAGTATATATGGATTTCGCAAATGAATGATGCTTACTTTTCAGTCGGTGATTCTTTATTTAGACAGACATGTGGCATACCTATGGGAGGACCATCATCACCTCATCTTGCAAATCTTGCTTTACATCATTTAGAAAAAGAATTTGTAGAGAATAATCATACCTCCTCATTTCAACATAATATTTACAGATATATGGATGATTTTTGTGTTGTGAATAATCCTGAATTTGTAGATTTATTTTATTTAGTATATCCACCTTCTTCAGGTATTTCCATTGTTATTAATAAAATGCCACATCAGGATGGTATTCTTACACATGCACATTTTCTTGATCTTTACATTTTTGTACATGTACATTCTTTCGAGACTTTTATTACTTTATATGATAAACGAACTGCTTTTTCGTTCGACATACATAAATTTCCTCACTTGGCTTCTAATGCCTGTCATCAACAGATTCATAATACATTCTTTGGAGAGGTCGTTAGATTATATCGAATTAATACACATCTCCATTTATTTCTTCGTAATATTGCTTCATTATTTGAATACTGTGTTTTACACAAAGCATATGATGTTGATTCTTTAAATTTTCTAATTTGGAAATTTGTTCTATCCATCCACAATAGAAATCATTTTGGTAACTTTCCGGATTTATCATTTTTCAATTTGATTTGTAGCATGTTTGATTTACAGTATTGACATGGGCGGCGCCGGAGGCTACACTTATAGTGGTCGTGTTGGATAAGGTCGTGGTGGTCGCGGTGGTTTTAACCGTAACTACGGCTATGGAGGCTTTCAGCCAAATAAAATTATGCGCCACAACGATACAGAAAAATCAGAACTCTTACGATCACTTGGTGTACCTTCGAATGATAACAATGCGAGTGATGCTGAATCTCGATGGGAGACATTAGTACAGCATGAAAATACATTTCTCTGTCGAAAAGATAAACGAATCACTTCTGGAGAACATCAAGGCGAGGCTATTTGCTTTATGGCTGCTGTTCCATTGAAGATCCATGCCGATCCTGCTTGGGCTCATAGTAAGCCCGCAGATGAACTTGCTTTGATTTACAAGTTCGGCATGTCGGGATGTCCTTTAGGACCTGACAAATGTTTTGACTTAATGGGCAAGCCTAAATTCCATCCTACTAGCTTTGATCAGATTCCATTATGCTCCTTCAAGCAATGCAACAAACAATTCTGTATCTTTCAACATAAGCTTGCGCTCCCTTCTTCATCATCGACTGTTGTCAATTCTGACACATCATTACACAAAAATGAGATCAATGTTCAAGTTATGTCACGAATTGCCAATCTGGAAAGAGATATTTCTGATGCACAAAAACATTATTCAGAACTTTACCTCAAATACAAAAATATATGCTCTTTGGCTACTGGAGCAACAGAAATAATTACTTTGTTCCCTCCACCAAAAGTGACTTCCGAGGGGATACGCTTCGACGACAAAGTTCTTAACTTTCTTTTTCAGATGGCCGACTCTATGCAATCAGGCAAACCCTTTGCTAGCTATGCAGCTATCCATAAAATTCCAGTATCCGGGTTTGACGAGGTAGCGAGACACTTTGGTTACAATGTGCCAAGTGAAACTATTTATGACTCGATCTTACCACACCTTCCTCGATATGCTTCTTCATCTAAGGATGTGGATACTGTACTTGAAGGTACAATCCCTTCATCTTCTTTTCTTTTCAAAAATCATTTAGATGACCAACATTTATTGTGTCTGAAATTGACTACCGAGCCTCCATCATATGATAATTTACATTTGGCTATATTACAGTTATTTGCTCCATCCGCACCATTAGAACGAGCATATACTTTCTCACTGTTTGATGATGTACCTTTACTTGTTTCTAATTTTAATTCTAGATGGAATATTCCTTCTATGGATTCTATCCTCAATCCTTATACTTTTCCTACACATGCCTTTTTGAAGGAATGCTATTTTACATTTCGTGCCTCAAGTCACTTTATGTTGCATGTGGTGGGTCGACAGATCTCATTGAGCAATTCCCCAAAGATACCACCTGCGAAGAGAAGATGCATGACGAACAACAATGTTAGTGAATCAGTGTTACCACAGCAAGATGGTCATATATATACACGTTCTTCTCTAGACACAGCTCATACTTCAATAATGTTACATAATTGCTGCAATACAGCTTTGTTAGCATTTCACCTGTCTTCACATAATCGTTTTCAAGTTGTACAACGACTTACTCAGATGTTTTTGGAAGACGAGGATTATCATATTAATAATCTTGTTTCCTTACTTTCGCAATTGATGGCTTGGTTAAAACAAAGACCTGAATTGAAAGTGCTTTTGGAACACATTACTCCTTTGGTCAATAAACCTCCTTTAGTTTTTAAAGGTGTTGGTCGCAGTGATTTAAATCATATCGCAATAAATATTGAACATCCACTGAGAAATAATTTTATTAGCATGCTTCAGAGAATTCATCATTCGGAAGGTTATGCGTGTGATATTGCATGCGATCCAGCATTTCTTGGATTATATTCTCCTTCATTGTTTGATGAACACGCATTTGATCCTTTTTCATTCTTTTCATATTCGTATGTCTTACCCCTATTTCATGGTTTTAAACCTGGATACACAGATTGTCACTCACCATGGTGTATTGATAGAACAAATACTTTTTTACATTATACATTATGCAATATTCGTTGGTTATCTTTGGAGGATAATACTGCTAATAGATTCAAATTTACAAATAATGATCGACAATTACTTCTAAGAGAACATGCTCGTGCTCGGAAAAAAGCCGAGCGCTTTAAATTTTTGAAAGCACGATTTAATAAGTCTTTCAAATAGGGATGATGTTTTCCACATATGATTGATGATGGGTTCATCCTGTTTGTTACTTGTTCCATCTCCAGCGGGGTCCGATTGGGATGCCGCACGAATGGCCACCACATCCGACAGTTCAGTGTGCAAATTTCTGTCAGTGGAGGAGGTGAGCGCCTTGAAGGACCGCCGCAACCTTACCGTCTTTATGATACGGTTTGGCGTGACGTTCGTTGACCGGTGCAGGGGCCAGCGAGTCGTGTACCAGCTTGGCGTGTGCAACCAGGAGCGAGGTCTCAGGCTGCGGAGACATCCGGGCATCACCAACAAGGTTGAAAAGCAGCATAACAAGACCATCGCGTGCGGAAACCGAGGCTGGCGTCTCCCTCTTGGGGGACAGACAACGTCTTCCAACCTCCTGGAGGCTATGATTTCAGCTTACGCTGATCTGTCGCACCGTGGCTCAGGGCACAAGTTGCCAGGGGATCATGCGAGGAACATTGCGTACTCGCTGTGCGCCTACGTGGAGATTGGGGCGGCACACGTGCTGCGCTGCATGGCGCACCCAAATGCCA
>LGRX02033132.1:0-48077 GCA_001247695.2 Cymbomonas tetramitiformis | reverse complement strand
CCCACGACCCTGGTGCAAGATCCAGCAATACGCCCTGCAGCACACGATCCCACTATCTAAGGACAGTGGTGAGCTCTGTTGAGCCTGCGAGCCCTTGGCCCCAAAACACGGATGAGTTTGCAGCAAGACATCCTGCAGGCCTAATATAGGAATACCTCCGAGCCCGGCGCCAGAAAACCCTGGTAACTTGGTGACGTGTGAGCCAGGGAGGCCAGAGCCCTACTACATGGCCTGGATCGTAGCTGATGAGTTCATATGCGCATCTTTGTTGGGACAGCAGAAATTCGCTCAGTGACAGTCACAGAGCATGGGTGAGGTGAGAGTCGGGCAGGCGGGCCACGGCCCTAATGTATGGGTAAGGTGAGATCCAGGCACGCTTGCATCCCGGCGGATGTTTCCGCAGCTCATCGCGGTGGTGTGATGTTTGTGGAGGGCAGGTGGAGGGTATGAGTTTGGGCGAAGTGGAGTTTCTGGTTTTCGACGAGGCGGATCGACTCTTCGAGATGGGCTTCGCCGAGCAGCTGCATCAGGTGCGACACCCGCAAGCAACAGCGAGGGGGGTAGCAGGGACACACGTCTATTATTCTCCCCATAGAGTTGGTGAGCAAAGCGTGCGCGACCAAAGTTGCCACAGTCATCGCTTTATCTCCATTTGTACCTGTCTCTCCACAGCCGAGAAGATGGGGCAGTGGCATAGTTTTGCTCAGTACACCATCCATGGACACGTTGACGCACAGGCACTTATGGTGGGAGGAAAATGCATGGTGCGCACTGTTAAGTGGCGCATCCAGTTTCGATGTGGACCCCTAGTGCGGAGAGCAGAAGAGGGGTGCAAAAGACAATGGAGGCGTTCGAGGGGGCGGCACAGGGGCATGGCAGGAGTCACCCACTGGCATGCATGCGCGCTGTCACGTTGGGGCTGCAGGCCAGACTCAGCCAGCGACTTTACCTGATGCGCTGCTATCTGAAGCGTGGAGGAGCTGGACTGGGTAAGGGGGGCGTTACATGGTGTTACATGGGGGCATGGGGACAGATCATGAAAGTGCTGCCAGAGCACCGGCAAACGATGCTGGTGTCGGCGACGATGCCGCAGATTCTGGCCGAGTTTGCGCGTGCCGGGCTGCACAATCCAGAGGTGGTGCGACTGGATACAGAGATGAAGATTAGCCCCGACCTGCAGACGCTGTTTTTCAATGTGCGTGCCGAGGAAAAGACCGCCGCCTTGGTGTACCTCCTCAAGGAGGTCATCCCACGTGACCAGCAGACCATCGTCTTCGCCTGCACCAAGCACCACGTGGAGTTCCTCGGGTGTGCCCCCATCCCCAGCAAAGCTCATGGGGTTATTTCCCCCTGCTTCCAGCAAATTGTCCCAAGTGTCGGTTTCAGCTTCCAGCAGCAAATTGCGGTTCTGCCCGAAGCTTCACGGAAGCTGAGAGCCTTCCGGATTCACGATGCGCCCGGCCCCTCCTTCCCGGCCGGTTGCACCAGCTCGTTAAGTTGCAGAAATATTGCTGCCAGCGCTGATTCCGCCCGCCACCTTTCCCACCCGGTGCCCTTTGATGCACGCCGATTCAAGAGTAACCACGTGGCATTACCTCCTCGTCGCATCCACTTTTTGGCTTTCCCATCTCTGCACCCCCTCACCTCCTCCCCGCTTCTTCACTCCTACTCTCCCTCCCTCTCCCCCATCCTACTTTCCACTCCCTGCCCACGTTTCCTTGCTTACGCCTCTTTCAACTCCATTCCCTTTTCTCCCCTCCCGTCGTTCCCTTCCTCTCCCTTGTCCGCCTCCTTGTGCCCTCACAATTCCCCCCATCACCCCAACCCTAGAGGGGTGCTAACATCCTGTGGATTTCTGCGGCAGGGTGGTGCTCCGAGAGGAGGGCATCGTGTGCACCACCGTTTACGGCAGCATGGATCAGACGGCGCGCACGATCGCCGTGTCAAAGTTCAGGAACCGCAAGGCCTCCGTGCTCATCGTTACCGACGTGGCAGCGCGTGGTGTGGACATCCCCCTCCTTGACAACGTCGTCAACTATAACTTCCCGGCCGGCGCCAAAGTGAGCCCCGGCACTGCCTGCAAATCCCATTGGTCCTCCAGCAACCCCGTGCCATGTCACTGTCGCGCCACGCGCCCTGACATCTCAGCCTCTTGCCTCCCCCGCGGAAGGCCTGCTTGCCACGCCCCGACCTTCAGGCTCTTGCCTCCCCCGCGGAAGGCCTGCTTGCCACGCCCTGACCTTCAGGCGGGTGTGGCGCCCCGCGGAAGGCCTGCTTGCCACGCCCCGAACTTCAGGCAAGTGTGGCGCCCCGCTCTTGGTGGAAGCACACTGTGGAATGCCTCACCAGGACGGATGCCAGTTGTATCACTTTCCGACTGCGGCGCGTGAGGTCGCAAGGGAGTGGACTTGGTGGTGTGCCCAGCTCTTCGTGCATCGAGTCGGCCGCGCCGCGCGTGCGGGGCGCAAGGGCATCGCCTACTCCCTCGTGGTGAGCCGCTTCCCCCGCCCGGCTATGGCCCGGCCGAGGCCCCGTGGCTCAGCAAAACAAAGACTTTCTTTCGTCGCCGTAACTCTTCCTTCGCGACTGCTGAGAGATGCCTCGACCCAATAGTGTTGTTGCCGCGTACGCTGGCTGAGCCATCTCCCAGGTGACACGTGGCCGAGCCATCTCCCAGGTGACACGTGGACGCTGGCTGAGCCATCTCCCAGGTGACACGTGCGTGCATGGCATGACTTCATCCGTCGTGGCCTCGGCGACGGCGGCTCTCCGCACCATGCGCAGTCATGCGTGCTGACACATGGGGGGTCCACGTGGGGGGGCGGGTGCAAGCGCAGCTGCGGGAGGAGGTGGGGCATCTGGTGGACCTCACGCTGTTCCTCGGGCAGCGCCTCGTGCCGTCCAAGGCCACGCGGGTGCTCCCCCGCTGCGCACCCCCCAGTGAGCCTGTGCTGACCCTGCCGACATGCGCGCTGCAAGGCATACTGTGAAAGCTTGACCAATACAACACCATTCAGTCGTCGCACTAGAGGGTAAAATGGGCGGGTGGAGCAACACGAGGGGGTAAAATGGGCAGGTGGAGCAACACGAGGGGGTGTAATGGGCGGGTGGAGTACAATGGGCGGGTGGAGCAACGCGGTGTAATGGGCGGGTGGAGAAATGCGAGGGGGTACAGTGGGCAGGTGGAGCAACGCGAGGGTGTAATGTGCGGGTGGAGCAACGCGGGTGTAATGGGCGGGTGGAGCAACGCGAGGGGTGTAATGGGCAGGTGGAGCAACGCGAGGGTACAATGGGCAGGTGGAGCAACGCGAGGGGGTACAATGGGCGGGTGGAATATGATTGGTTGATAGGAGGAGGGTCGGGTAGGCGGTGCTTGCCCGGGAGTTAGAAGGAGATGTGATACAAATTTAGGTTGCTTTAGGGTATGAGGACCCAGCAAAGCGGTGAGAGTCGTGACAGGGATGACAGCGACAGGGATGACAGCGCGCAGCGAGGAGGCGTCAAGGGGACCAGGGAGAGCAAGTAAATGACGAGTGATGACGAGATGAGTCGAATGGGTGAGCGCCTGTGAGCCAATCGCAGGGAGCGCTGGCAGAGGGCGGAGAGGACGTGTTGGAACCGATGGGCAAGGATGAGCTGGAGTACGGCGCCTTCCCGCAGTCCCTGCTGGACGACATCTGCGAGCACGTGAAGACCATCTGCCACGACAACTCCGAGCTCACGGTGCTCACCAAGGTGCACCCCGCATTCCCCCCCCCTGCGGTGGCGACCGGGATTCAAGAGGGAGCCATCAGCCATGGAGCGGCGTGAGGGGGGACATCTTGATTGGGGTGAGCAAAGGTCATTGCATGTGGACCTCAGCCAGATGTCTGGGTGAGAGGGGTTCCAGCGAGCCAAGCGAGAGGATCGGCCGACTGGTCAGCCGGCCCGGCGATTGCCGGAGGAGCTTGGGCCCGTTCAGAGGGCTCCCAGGACATTTGCAAGATAGGAAACGATTTGGTGTGATGAGCTACCCCCAGCTTTGATAGGGGCAAGCAAAGGGTAGACAGCCTAATGCCAAGGTACTTGGGGTTGCACTCTAAACATAACCGGGTGTGCGGTGGAGCTGCAGGTGTGTTCAAACGCGTACAAGCAGTACATGCGGTCGATCACAAACTGCTCCACAGAGTCGGCGCGCCGCGCACACGCCATGGCGTCTCCCGGCATCCACTCCATGTTCCAGTCCAGCCTCAAGGCGGGCTCCCACAACTCCATCCCTGAGGCAATCCAAGGTGCCCGCGCTCCCCCGCGCCCGCCTCGGCCGCCCCCGCTGTCTAGCGCCCTGGCGGAGCACCGAGCAGGGGCAGGCGTGCCCCATCACAGCCCCCTTGTTGCTCCACCAGTTCGCCTGGCGCACGTCACCGGTCACCTTGCCCGGTGTTGACAGCGCGCGTCCCGGTGGGGCGGTGCGGGCCGGCCAGGCTACTGCGTGTGGGCGGAGCAGCTGAAGAACTTCCGCCCAGCGCAGACAGTGCTCGAGGCGGAGGTGGCCGGCTGCCGTGGCAATCCTGGTGGGAAGACCGCCTCCTCTGATCATCTCCCGTGATGAAGGAAGGGCGTGGGCACCCTGGCGAGGGCAGGCCGCAAGGCCGCTCCGCTGCTGAGGGACGGCCGCGCCTAGTGGACGGAGGACGATCAAATCGGGCGCTCAAGAGAGTCCTGAAGGATCTTGCTGGGTATCGGGGGTGCGAGGGGGTGCGAGGGTGCGGGGTCTTCGCAGGGCGGTGGTGAAGGGGTCAAGCTCGTGGCGAAGAGCACCGGGCTGCTCGCCATGCAGGCCAAGCGCCGCGAGCATGACCGTACGATTCTCAGCAATATCGTGCGTTCGCTCTCCCTCCTCTAGGCCCGACAATGAGGGGGGCATTGGTATGGCTCAATTGTGAGTCTCGTGCTCCGCTCTCAATACGCGATTTCCTATCACACAAGTCAGCACGTCTCAGCGCCCGATGCCACAGGCCAGCCGCCGAGCTGAACACAGCGCACAAAGCGTCCACCTTCCGAGCGAAAATAGCATCAAAGACTTCCCCCGACTTTTGGGGTTCTCTGGTTTTCCTCCGGGGGCCTTCGGGGAGACGCTCTCCTGCCGGCCATCTCGCAGCCTAGCCTCCCCCGTGGCCTTGCCCCGTCCAATAGGAGGAGCCATGCCCCGTCCAATAGGAGGAGCCATGCCCCGTCCAATAGGAGGAGCCATGTAGCCATCTGTTGTTGGGGAATGAGGCCCCAATGCGACCTGGTCACAGCTCGGAGTCCCCACCACGGCGGCGCGGCTCGCAGGCGAATGAGCATCGGGTGCCACGTGTCCCCCAGGGTGTGAGCAATACCTGGGGGCCGGGAGGGCTGGGATGGGATGGTGCTGAAGGGGGCGATGGGGACTTGGGGCGGGGCAACAGCACCGCGTGGAGAATGTCCGGAAGGTGCACGACCTGGCAGAGGAGCAAAATGCGCCGGAGGAGGTACCCTCCCCCTCCTCCCTTCCCCCTTTTTCTCTCCTTCTCTCCCCCTCGTGTGTCCTTCTCCTCCCCAGGATGCTTGTGTGGCGACTGCCCCAATGCATTACCCCTCTAGGAGGGCCTCTAGGAGGGCGTCGCCTCAGATGTCCAAGGACGCGGACCGGCGGTCGTCATCTGGAGCAGCGCTCGCAGCGGACGGCTCTCTGATTCGGGAAGCCTCGGGGCGGGTTATTGGATGATGGTGTGGCAGACAGAAAGCCTGGACACAGAGGAAATAGCCGAGCAACCTTCAGGGAAGGCCTCTCACTCACTGATGACCACTGGTCGCTTCCGCGACGATGCCTTCTTCGTGAGCGCGGCTCCGAGCACCACGGTGCGCCTCAGCCGAAGCAGCCCGAGCACCGCAAATCCTGCGCCAGCCTCCTGGCGGGGGGGGGCAGAAGGGGGGAGGGCTGACCCCATGTTTCATCCAGGAAACCTCTTCTGTACTGTACTGTCGTTTTGGGGGAATTTTCGATCCTACGTGGCAGACGCGTGACAGTACAGTACAGCCCGGAGTTTAGGCCGAAAACCCTTCGTTGTACTGTACTCTACTGTCGCCCGAACATTTTACTGTGAACTGTCATCGAAAGTAGTCGAGGGGGGCGCGCGATTCGACATGTCTGTACTGTCGTCTGTACTGCGATGCAAAAAATGTCCGTACCATGGCTGGGAGAAATCGTTCCATCGACATCTACAGGTTTGCAATTGTACTGTACTGTCGGTTTCTCTGTACTGTACTGTCCTGCGTAAAAACGGTGGGCCTCCCACCAAAGACGCGGACATTGACATCCTGTCACGAACGCTGCACAGACGCCAATACAGTACAGAAAAACGACAGTACAGTACAGAAGAGGTTTCCTGGCTGAAACGGGGGGCGAGGGCCTGGGTGATTGTGGGGTACTCGAGAGCAGTCACAAGCAGGGGTGGAGATGTCAGTGCACGGCAAGTCGCGCCTAAATGCTCTGGACGAGGCCATTCTGGACCTCGAGCCCGAGGATGCCGAGGCTGCACGCAAACTGCGCCAAGTTTATCATTGGGACAAGGTGCGCCTTGCGAAGCTCCCGTCCCCTTCCGCGCTGCTGTCGTAGGTGCCACCTCCATCGGCAGACGCAGGCCACGGAGCTGATGCGTGGCGCCTGAGAGCCACGTGTCGGCTGGTAAGCGCGGATGACGGTCTCGCCGGTCCTCCAAATCTGACGGCGTCTCATGTGATCCTAACATGCGACTTTCCTTTTTATCCTGGATAGCGGCGTGGGGGCTCGCGAGCGGAACTAAGGGTTGGAGCGGGCGCCGGGACGTCACACAGAAGAAGAAGGCATACGTGAAAATGCGCGCTGAAGATGTTGAAAAAGCCGAGCTGGGCAAGAAGGTGTGCGCGCCTCGCGGGAGGCCTGAGCACAGCGCGAGCTGCAGACGCGTGCGACGGGCCTAGCTTCAACCTTTTGCTGGTGGAGCGGAGCGCCCGACTACATGTCCTGCAGGCGCGGAGAGTGCAGGTGAGCTCACGGAGCGTGGGGATGGCGGGGGAGGAGCGGAGGGCGCCCTGGCAGAGAGGGGGCAGCAAGTTTGCCGAGGACATGTTCAAAAAGAAAAAGAAGGACGGTCCCTCCATGTACCAGAAATGGTCTGCCAAGACGAATAAATCCATTGGCGACGGCGATGACGATGGTGGCAGCCACGCTGCACAGCAAAGGTCCTCCTGCAGCCTCTGCCGGCCTCGTGGCCTGGTGCCCGGTGGGAAGATATGCTGGGGAGCTCGGGTGTGGGTTTGTGTTGTCTGGCTTCTGTGACTCATCTGCAGACAGTGTTCTAGGACCTGCTAAAGTGGAGCGTTAGGGCCATCCGCGTCGAGATCGGGAGGGCATACCATTCTCTTGATGAAAAGTGGGCTGTTGACGTTGCATTCCAGAAGTCTAACGCCCTTAGACTGCTCTCTGAGCCTAGTGTTTGTCACCGGGCAATGCTGGTTTAACCCAGGGGCGGCAAGGGCAAAGGCAAGGGCAAGGGTGGTGGCCGAGGAGGGGTGGTCAACAAGGGAGTGAAGTCGGAGCTCAAAACCGCGGACCAGGTGTGATCAACGGCCAAACCTCCCTGGCATCTGCAACAGTTCTACCATCACTCACTAAGCTGGTCCTGGGAAGCACTTGTATCCGATCGACGCTCCGATCAAACGTTCTTCGATCGAGAGGCGTGAGCTTGCATTGGTCTCGAGGATGCGACACCCACCATGCGCTATCCGCCATGCTTCCCACGTGCATGATTTGCCTTCTCGTTGACTTTGTATTACTTCGCCTTGCTCACTGGCATTTGGTTCGTTGCCTGCCGGAATGATCTTGTGCATTGGTTGGCTCGAGATATCCACATCTGATAGAGGTGCAACCGGTGGTGGTGTGAACTTGACAACTTTGGTTGAAATTGGCTGTACGGCGCTTTTGAATCCATCCTCGTGTGTGGCAAATCGTAGGAGCTTCGAAATGAAGCGCGGCAATGGTGCTTCCGATGGGGGACCTTGAGGCAAAGTGGCGTGAGAGGGGGGGGCTTGCGGTGGACCAGATACGCAAGCGAGACATGGTAATGGAAAAGGGCGGGGGAGGAGGCGGAGGAGAGAGCGACGATCGAGGGGGGCAAAGGGTCTGGAGGGAAAGGAAAGGGCGGTGGCAAAGGAGGTGGCGGGAAAGGAGGCGGCGGCAAAGGAGGTGGCGGCAAAGGAGGCGGTGGCAAAGGAGGCGGTCAGAAGAGAAAAGCCCCGGGAGGTGGTGGGCGTGGTGGTGGCGGCGGAAAACGGCAGAAGCGTTAAAACGAGGCATTTCCTGGCTTGTGCTCATACCATTGGTAGCCAACAAGTATGGTGATGAGATCCAGTTGTCTCATGGAACGCAGCAAATGTGTGAATAGTGTTTGGTAGCTGCGCACCTTATACACCTTGTGCACTGCTGGACATGATGAAAATGCACGGTGCATATACCTGTGCATTCCCACCGTAATGTTGGAAACCGAATCAGTGTACATCTATTAATGTCAGTTGCACTTCAACGAAATGATAGCATGCGGTAGAATTTATACACCTGAGATTCAACTAAGGACCACTAATCTTCGGTAATATTTACGCCATTGGAACATCTCCTTAACTGCACCATATCAATCTCACCAACCGAACATAGGATAACCGCGGTTTTGGCGTGGCGTTTCAATTACATATGGCAATAGTGGATATGAGTTGTGGGGGGGGGGTGGCCCTCGCCATGTCTACATTATTGGTTTTGAAATTAATCATAACATGGTTGACAAATGTATCAATTCTAACATGTAGATATATGGAACGTCGTCTATACTTTCGATAAATTAGAAACGTCGGTATTTTACTATGCAACATACACCCACCCGCGCACGCACGCACACCTGCATTTCCACCACTCGTATCGATATGCTGAGGGTTATAATGGTAATTTTCCAGCTCTGCATATATCGCGCGGCTTCTGAGTGGGATCAGTGCGCACCTTTCACATTGGCGTCCGCGCAGAAATATTCATTACGTGCATGGAACCCAAGATGACCCAAGAATCGCTATTTGTGACACATTCAAACTCGTGGGAAACCTGTGAAATCGTCACAAACAAATAATATGATAACAAATAATATAATAACCCTAAAATCCCGTATTGGAGTCCTGTAACATTCAATGGGCATGCGCGCACATAAAACATCGATTATCTATCATCCAAAATGCCAAGTAAGACTGGACATGAACCGAGGGCATGCTTCAAACGGCCCAATGACATTTAGCGTAGTTTCAGTCGCGTAGAAGTGGTCATAATGGTATATACCGCGCTGCACATACTATAGAAATGCTCCTAAATACGCATGTCGCCTCGGTAACATATAATGGGTGGCAGTGCGCGAGATGGTCCATGTGTTGCCATGAGGCGATGAAAACGTCGATGTCAATAAAATGTTTACTATGTTAGACTATCACTAGGTAGGGATTCTCAAGGGCTCAGGGTCTCAAGCAGCTGAAGTAGCTAACACTTAAATCCGATATCAGTTAACACTGACAGCTAACCCATATATCAACTTCTACCGGTCTGGTGACTACTTCGCCTTTCGACCGCCTCATATACCCTGCCGATCGATGAAATGGGGCGCCCGAAAATCGCGCGATAAGGTGACTCACGACGATTTTTGAAAAGCTGTGCCATACATTTAAATCGGGATTAATATCAGCCATTATTGGTCATCGAAATTGGGGGATGTTATGGGGATCAATGTCTGGGGCATTCAGGGGGGTTGTCGATGCCTATCGACTGCCCACTATGTGTCCCCAAATTTCGATTTCAAGCGTCCCTTGGGAGCGGCTTCCTTATTTTGAAAAACTCGACACTCACTCCCCTCATCAGCATACCCCCTTCAAATGGGCTTGACGCGCGTGGTCGATGCGGCAGCCATTCGAACTGCATGACTCGACACGCCCATAAATAGGGTCCGTGTATGTAGGGGCGCATTTTCGAAATGCGGCTCGAAATCATCGAAAAGTGCACAATCATTTATGAACAGGATTGTAGTATGCAAATATATGGGAACAAGTTGAACATATAGGCGAGAAATGTGATTCTTCCTATGCGTCATCACAAAAAGCGAGTGTTATAGCGAGTCCTTGGAATATCGAATGAGGTCACGAAACGGGGAGAGAGAGAAAAGAAAAATAGACATCCGCACATCCCCGGATGCTCGTATTATTGTTGGGTTTCGAGCCCCTTCGGCGACATTATCAGAGTGCGGCGTAGTAGCGAATTGATAATAGCATAGTATTAAAACTGTCGAGACTTGAAGATACTGTACTGTGCATTTACTTCCGTACTTCGCCATTTCACAAGTAGGCTGACAATTTTGGTAGCAGTGACTATAAATAAGAGTGACAACTACACAGTCACAAGGTATGTGCGCTAAGCTGTGTCCAGCATATAGACTCATCGGACAGTCGGGTGTTATAATATAGTCACCGGTTTTCTCGTGTGCCGCTGTGCGTTCTTCCGCTTCTCTTCTCCATCCTTGAAGATGCGCAAATAAAGGTTCCCGACATGATGGCGGCAACCGACGGTGCCAGAGACGTCGTCGAAGGGGGAATCATGCGGGCCGAGGGGCGCTGAACCACCAGTTGTCCAAGACGAGGTGGCGACGCTCGGCGATGCCAACCCCACGCATGATGTCATCGAAGTCGAGCAGCAGTATATTGGAATGTAGAGAGAGCGTGGGTCGCGGCTGCTGGACGATCTAATGAAGTCGGTGTCAACACTCGCCTACATCGGCTCCATCGTACATACACGGACTGCGTCTATCAGCTACACAAAAAACAAAAACATGAAAACAAAAAAACAAAAAAGCAAGCGCCGCGACGCGTGGACGACGATCGAGCTCCAAACTTTCTAGCGACACTGCACTTTTCTTTGCGGATTCGTCCAGCATAATGAATTCCTCGTGGACGTCGTCGTCGCTGAATTCCTTGAAAATGTAGTTTTGATCTGGTCGGACCGAGCGGTGCTTTCGGCACAAGCAGTGCGGTGTCCCATGAAGCAACATACGGCCGTTCGTTTTCGCGTTAATGATATCGAGGTGTGGTTCGTGGGCTTCCACAGTTATAGAAACACATCTATGACATAGAGAGTACCGAGGAGGAAAACCTTCGCTGCGCCGACCACGGGATATGTGCGCCGTTATTGAGCCGCACTTAGCGCATGAGCACTTATTGAGTCGCGCAAGCCTGATACCGCGCTGGGGTTTCAAGTGGTGGTGAAGATGCACCCCACCATGGACACGATACAGCAACTCCTGGGAGTTTACGTTCCCACCCCAGTACAGAGGGGCTCTTTACGAGGGGACACTGTACATTTGCTAGTGGCTTTTGTACAAAACCTAGTGGGTTTCACTATATAGTGGAGTGACTCCACTATATAGTGGAATGACTCCACTATATAGTGGAGTGACTCCACTATATAGCGGAGATACTCCACTATATGGAGTTCCCTCCACTATATAGTGGAGTCACCTCACGATATAGTGGAGTCACTTCACGATATAGTGGAGTCACTTCACGATATCGTGGAGTCGCTCCACTATATAGTGGAGTCATTCAAGAATATAGTGGAGTCACTTCACTATATTGTGGGGGTGGGGCGGGGGGCGGGTTGTTTCGACTGAGATGATATATAGCGGTGTGGACAAATATTGCGGAGGAATATAGGAAATATTGCGGTACGAGTATATGTCTAGGTGATATGGAATACGTATATGATATATAGCAGGGATGTGAAATATTGCGGGGGTATGGGCTAACGCGGAGGCATATGTGAAATATTGCGGAGGTCCGCCCTGCATTGAAAGTTCGAACAAGTGTAATAAGTCTAGCTTACAGGATTGCATATATACCCGAGGTTCGGACCATCGCTTGGGAGCTGCGGAGCTCATACACGTGACCCTCATATGTTATGCAGTTTACTAAAATTAACCGAATGTTACATACCGAATATCATCCATAGAGTACATACTCAAATCGGTCTAATAAACGTCAACGTTTAGACGTGACCCCCAATACGTTTAAACGTGCGTTTGATCGGGGGAGCGTTTACGCCAGCCTACGGTAGATCACGAGTCAGTACGAGGGACAGACGTGGCAGGGTGACGAGTGGCAGTAATTATGGCAGTCACTATTATGACCTGAGAGGCATGACAGGAGTGACTGACAGAATTCAGAGCCTTAGTGTGACATCAGGGTATTTGCACCTACAGCAGACCAGGCTCTAGGGAAATGGTGGGAAACCATTGAAAACTCGAAGAGTCGAGATCAAACTCTAGAGAAATGGTGGGAAACCATTAAAAACTCGAAGAGTCGAATAGAACTGGAGGGAAACCAGGAGAGCCTCAGTTCCTGCCACATCAGCAGATCTGTGCGCATTCAAATGAGAGAATAAGGAATTGACAGTCAGAGACATGATGCGTACACCGAAAACTTGTTGTGGGACATATGCGTACCAGTTGGAATCTGTCGTCACGATATATACCATGCTCCAGACGTTATGTACACCATCTCTTGACATATTTGATTATCAAGCTATCAATAATCAGAATCATACGACTGTAATTGTGCCAGGGGACGCTGGCCATTTTAAGCCGTTCGATTGGTATATTGTATTTCTACCCAATGGGGCCGCGCAATGGAAATGGGCACGAAAGGGGACCCCCGAGCCATTGTCGATTAGAGCCTGGGGTCGATTATAGCTGGCAGCATATTATCGTCCATCCTTCTGGAGCGCTACGCCGCTGTGAGCGCTCGAGGGGCGGTGGCTGGTTTCTGGAAGATGCCACTCGATGGCTACTGCCCCGCAGAACAGTACTGGCACAAGTACTAAGGTTGAATCACTCTAGCGGCCATCTTATAAGGCTAGATCGGTCAGTTGACAGCTTAGAAAGATAATTTATGGTCCTACCTATTGATTTGTTTTCGACGATACTATAGAGTAGAAATGGATTTAGACACGCTTTTATACGGCATGCTTTCAAGGGGTGCAAAGCCTGAAAATTAATTAATTCGCACAGTACTGTGACAAGTACTGAACACTAGAACCCTTGGGAGACCCTCTTCCGAGGCCTTGGAGGTCAAGCCAACCACCATATTTCGAAATTGGAAGGTATGTAAGGTATCTAGCAACTCACTTGCGTGATTGATACGGATTAGGCCTCGCACGGCGATGGCATATGACCCACACCCGCCAGAAATCTGAAATTTGTTTTTTTCGAGGATTTTTCTTTTTGAATTGGCTCCGCGCGAACGTGTGGCATAAGCACATAAGTCATGGTATGCCGGTCGTGAAGGCTTCGAAATAAATTCGATATGTATGTACAGTTGGTCAGTTTAAGTGCTCATGGCATATCCATGTGCATAGGATCATTCATGTCGTGCGTGTCATTCATATCGAAAGGTGTGGTGGCCGCTCAACGCCCAATTATACCATTTCCCCCGCACCCGCACCCTGACCCAAATCGGCCACAACTTCCTCGATACATGGAACCATGTGACCTATAAAGTGTTATGTTACATCCATGTACCTCACATGACATCCTAATGTGAATATACGGCATCTTAATGGCGGCAACCACCCAAATATCCAGCCAGGATCAACTACAACTCAGCTGCTAGACCCACTCATACGTTAAATTCCCCCAAAAGTATTTCCCCTCACATAATGCTACAAAATTAGTTTCTCGTAGTCCAAAATGTCATTTTGAATCATATTTGGGCGATGTACGGCGTTAGGGTACCCGTTGAAATGATTATGAGCATGCTACTTGTGCATGCGTATTGGTACTCTGTCTGCCAGGCCCTAGCACCTCGTGCCCAACACTCAATCATGCACCTCCAATATCAACCATGCCCAAATCAGTACGTCTCGTAGTCCGGATTATCATATCGAATCATCCCCGTGCAATATATGGCGCTAGGGCGCCCGTTGGGGTGATTCCTAGCATGCCACTTGCGTACGCGTACACCTGTGCCGGCTGTGAGGTCTTAGCGCATGTCCGACACTCAACTATGCATCCCCGACAACGTATAGACCCCGTTCGATGCTGGTTATAGTCCAAAATGTCATTTTGAATAATGTTTGGGCGATGTACGGCGCTAGGGCACCTGTTGAAATGATTATGAGCATGCTACTTGTGCATGCGTATTGGTACTCTGTTTGCCAGGCCATAGTACCTCGTGCCCATCACTCAATCATGCACCTCCAATATCAACCATGCCCAAATCAGTACGTCGCATAGTCCGGATTATGATATCGAATTATCCCCGTGCGATATATGGCGCTAGGGCGCCCGTTGGGGTGATTCCTAGCATGCCACGTGCGTACGCGTACACCTGTGCCGGCTGTGAGGTCTTAGCGCATGTCCGACACTCAACTATGCATCCCCGACAACGTATAGGCCCCGTTCGATGCTGGTTATAGTCCAAAACATCATTTTGAATAATTTTTGGGTTAACGGTACGGCGTTTGGGCACCTGTTGGAATTAATATTAGCATGCTACTTGTATCACGTTGGATCGCTTAGAATATATTAGGTTTTTCACATGTAGGGTGGATGTTACCATGCTAATTGCAACAAATCACGGTATGCCAGCGGGCCCACGAAATCCCACGTCATTGGGCATGCATGCTACATACGTATCTTCAATTTGCATGATTGCGGGGCATACTTGATGCCAAAATCTCGCAGAAAAAAATCGAAAGAGGTGACACCATTTTTCACACAAGACCGTAACCACTATATCACATAAAGTACTACCAAAGTGGCAACATGCAACCAGTGAGAGCACTATACGTAGTCGGTCGACCAATGGGGCATAAGGTAACTCAGTTCGGGTCCCGAGGATGATACTATATGCATGATGGATATCGTCAACATTAAACAGGAGGGTACCGACAACAATTCCACCGCGTTAGTACTTGTCAAAGTACTGTTTTCGAAAACAGTACTGTGACAAGTACCAAGGGGCAGTAGCCATCGAGCGAAGGAGCCTGTAGCGCCGTTTTCATTGCCGCTCAGTAATGCGTTCTGGAAGCAGGCGAGTGTGACTGACGAGTATGAGTATCGCGGAATTCCATACACTGGGCGTAAGGCTGCGACGCCTACGAACAGTGACGATTCGGGTGCGGGTGCTGTGACCTGGAGTAAGGAGAAGCTGCCGGATTCGGATGACGATGATGACGCGGGTGCCACGAACAGTAAGCATGGCGATGATGACGCGGGTGCCACGGACAGTAAGCATGGCATGGCTACTGCCAGTCCGAAGTAAGAGTATGACACGCCTGGTGAATATGACACTGACACCGAGGATGACGTCAGCGAGTTCGATGACTTGGTAGCTGACGATGCTGAGGAACAGGCTGAGGACACCGGGTCCCAACACGCGCGGCGGGTCCCAACACGCGCGGCGGGGGCCAACACGCGCGGCGGGTCCCAACACGCGCGGCGGGGGCCAACACGCGCGGCGGGTCCCAGCACGCGCGGCGGGGGCCAACACGCGCGGCGGGTCCCAACACGCGCGGCGGGGGCCAACACGCGCGGCGGGTCCCAACACGCGCGGCGGGGGCCAACACCAGGGCAGAAGTCCTCTCCGGAGGCCTTTCGGCCAGTTTTCGAGAAAACGTTTGTTTTTTTCTTGTTTTGACATCTTTTTGCATACTTAAGGGTCAAAATTCTTTCGGCCAATCTTCGGCCAAACCCTCTTTTTGGGAGACTCTCTCGGCCAGGGGCCGGTCAATCGCGACAGGACTTCTCCCCTGGCCAACACGCGCGGCGGGTCCCAACACGCGCGGCGGGGGCCAACACGCGCGGCGGGTCCCAACACGCGCGGCGGGGGCCAACACGCGCGGCGGGTCCCAACACGCGCGGCGGGGGCCAACACGCGTGGCGGTTCCCAACACGCGCGGCGGGGGCCAACACGCGCGGCGGGTCCCAACACGCGCGGCGGGGGCCAACACGCGCGGCGGGTCCCAGCACGCGCGGCGGGGGCCAACACGCGCGGCGGGTCCCAACACGCGCGGCGGGGGCCAACACGCGCGGCGGGTCCCAACACGCGCGGCGGGGGCCAACACGCGCGGCGGGTCCCAACACGCGCGGCGGGGGCCAACACGCGCGGCGGGTCCCAGCACGCGCGGCGGGGGCCAACACGCGCGGCGGGTCCCAACACGCGCGGCGGGGGCCAACACGCGCGGCGGGTCCCAACACGCGCGGCGGGGGCCAACACGCGCGGCGGGTCCCAACACGCGCGGCGGGGGCCAACACCAGGGCAGAAGTCCTCTCCGGAGGCCTTTCGGCCAGTTTTCGAGAAAACATTTGTTTTTTTCTTGTTTTGACATCTTTTTGCATACTTAAGGGTCAAAATTCTTTCGGCCAATCTTCGGCCAAACCCTCTTTTTGGGAGACTCTCTCGGCCAGGGGCCGGTCAATCGCGACAGGCCTTCTCCCCTGGCCAACACGCGCGGCGGGTCCCAACACGCGCGGCGGGTCCCAACACGCGCGGCGGGTCCCAACACGCGCGGCGGGGGCCAACACGCGCGGCGGGGGCCAACACGCGCGGCGGGTCCCAACACGCGCGGCGGCGGCGGCGGGTCCCACGACACGCGCAGCGTACCGTGGGGTCTTTCGTAGTATTACGAGTGATCCGACATGCGCCGCAGGCGAAAATTTTCAAATAGCGACATTGCTGATTCGTATGAAATGCACCATATTCGTTCTTTCACCCCCTCCCCCCCAGACTCCGTTTTCGAGCAGGGGTACACCCAGACCACAGGTGCTCTATCAACCCTGTTATGCTGTAAAGTGGTCAGAAAGTGGGAGCTGAAGCCGCCACCAAGTCAGATTGCACCGGGATTAACAACCAATTTCCCCGAGCTGGGAGTGAAAAGTGGTCAATTAGTCAGATTGAAAAAGGAGGACCTCGCAGGCCGTTTTAACGTTGACAAAAGAATTCCAGCCAGTTCTTGATGAGTTTTTTTCGTTTGGAAACTGGCCCCGACACCTGGGTCCTCACCGATTTTGACATTTTAAATTGGGATGGCCAACCGGCACGACAGAGTCATAATTAGACAAATTTGAGCTTAACAGACCACATGGGGGGAGATTGAAGTCCAGAAGAATATTTTTCCATTTTTTGGTATCCTTTGATGGTTAAAAATAGTCTCCACCCCTGAGAACCGGCCAATTTGCCCAAATTACTTCGGGATGGCCTGCAGAATTTTACCAATTTGGCAGATTTTCACTCCATGTCAGGGAAGGTATCTTCCTGGGATTGGCCGGCCCGGGGCCGTGTCACGGAGGCCCGGGCCGAAGGCGGGCCGAAGGCGGGCCGAAGGAAAAGTTGCGGATGGGCCGATTCGCATTGAGGGGAAAATCGATAAATTTCCAAAATTTTATCGATTTTTGACAAATTGTCATGCTTGAAATTAAAATTTTGCGCCTGCGGCGGGCAATTTTGGGTTCGGGCCGAGACGGGCCGAAATGTGGCCGAAGTAAATTCCCAATGCGGGCCGAGTCACCTCCGCGGAAGATATCTTCCCTGCTCCATGTTCGAAATTTGACCACCAGAAACAACATCGCACACGGAAAAGCATTTTTCTTGTTTCACCACGACTTCCACTGCAACAACCAAAAGTTTTTCTGAGTTTGCTGGGGAAGTTGACCAAATTTGACAGATTTGACTTCACCAACAGCCATATCTCCACTTTTCGGCTCCCAACGCAGCATGATGCAGAATGCTAACACTGGGCGCTCACCTCCAACGTCGCCTACGTCCACACCCAGGCGTACGGGAGGACGCCAGCCCAGTCAGCGCAGCACGAGAGGAGCTGCTACCACTGGAGTCACTGGCAAGGGTGTTAAGGGCACCTACAAGGCGCCCTCTCCGGGCCAGCCGCCGCAAGCTGCGACAGCAGCAGGTGAGCCGGACTTCCAGATACCCAAAAGGAAGTCGACCTTGTCAGCTGAGGCCCCTGAGTTTCACAGTAGCACGACCCCTCTGGCTCTGGAAACTGGAACGACCTGTTTGACACCAGGGCACATATCTTATGGGGATTGGCCGGCCCGGGGCCGAGAGCAGCGCCCAAAAAGAGCTCCGGGCCGAAAGCGGGCCGGTCGATTTTTCATCCTTAAGTATGGAAAACATTTGAAAATTAGCAAAAACACGTGTTTTTCTTGATTCCGGGCCGAGAGTCATTCTAGGAAGATATGTGCCCTGTTTGACACCTCCAATGGAGGAAGCGGTAACGGTACCTAAGCCGCTCCCTAATCCGCCTCTGCGTCATGCAAGAGCAGCGTCACCACGGGTGCTGACGGTTGACACCCCTGGTGCAGGGCTGAATATGAGGGCGACCCCTCAGCGTTATGTCAGCATGGTGACCCCTGCACCTGGCATAATGAGGCCGCCTGGAGCCCGCGATAGGAGCCCTCCGCCGCCGCGCCAGCGAAGTCCGCCTCGGGCTCGGGCTCGGGATCCTCCACCGCCGCGCCGCAGGAGCCCACTGCGAACGCGCGACTTGAGTCCTCCCGCTCCGCGACAGCGAAGCCTTCCTGCAACTTACAGGACTCCGCACACTTGGTCTGGAGCCACTGTAATGCCTTCACCGCATGGACAGCTGCCCACGCCTTTCAGCGAGAACGCGTCCCAGAGTGAGCCTGCTGGAGCGGCTTCTGCCGGACCAGCGCCTTACGCCCTGGTATCAGTAAGAGAAATGGCCGCCCCATCTGAGCAGAACCTTCGGAACGAAGCGCATCTGCAGAGACAGGGACCTGAACTCCGAGTCGCACCCTCGCGCTCTGATGTGGCCAGCTGGCGAAGGCGCCAGCAGCAGGGTGCGACTCTCGCCTGGACTCCGCGCCCTAACCAAAGGGGTGTGGGGGCAGCGGGGAGGTCAGATGGCATGGACCATAGCATTGCTGGCGAACCCACTGCACACTCAATGCATCCAACTCCCTCCTCAGCGAGCAACGGGGAGGTGGGGTCAGCGGGGAGGACAGGTGGCTCCGGCTCAGTGACAGGTGACCCACGCCACATAAGCATAACATATTCTGGGCAGTCGCTGACCTCGCCGATTACAGATATCGCTACGGAGAATAAGGTGACCGGTGACTCGCTGACATCACCGCTTACGGAGAAGGTGACCGGTGACTCGCTGACCTCAACGCTTACGAAAAAGGTGACCGGTGACTCGCTGACCTCACCGACTACTGATATCGCTACGGAGCATAAGGTGATCGGCGACGCTCTGGCAAGGTTATCGGTGACATTTGAGTCGGAGATGGACTGCGCGGCAACCTCACTGACTCCTTCACTGACTCAGGCGACTACGGAGGCGGCTACGGAGGCAGCTATACGGATACGGCTATGCTCGAGTCCCTGCTGAACCGCGAGTCCAGACCTCTGACCTCCTCGCTGACCTCACCGACTACGGAGCAGCCAGTCAGTACAGTCAGTTCAGTCAGTTATGCTAACATTGCGTGCAGGCGTTCCATTGGACCCGCCGCCTATCAGCCGCCTTCTCTCTTAGTCTCCGAACCCCCCTCTCAAGCAGAGGTCCTCAGTCGAATCCCAGTCAGAAACTTATCACAGAGCCAAGACTCCGTGAACCAGCTTTCTCGCCGGGAAAGACGCCATCAGCGATGGTAGCAGCACCAGCAGCGACTGGCAGAGCAGCGCAGGGAAGCAATCCCTGACCCCGCCTCGGTCAGAACGCCCTCAGTTCAGTTGCCTCGATCCCAGTGATGAACCATCAGCATCAGGCCCTCGTGCAGAATCGGATGATGCTGGAAGTATCGGAGTACATGCAGAATCTACAATCATCAGCAAGTGCTTCAACACTATCCTCATCTGATTCCTGGCCACCCTGCGCGCGGCTGGCACACCACCTCTGATGCCATATCAGCACACCTTAGGATGGGCGGGCTTGTTACCGGGTGCACCGGCGCCAGCAGCTGGATCGGGCCCAATGCCGGCACCGGCATCCGGCCTAGATCCGGCACCGGCTCAGTCGGCTCCAGCACCGGTTCAACCGGCGCCTGCACCAACGCAGCCAGATCCACCGGCGCCGGTTGATCCACCGGGTACCGATTCATCGCCTTATGACACAGCCGAACCTGATCATCCGTCACCAGCGGACTCTCCACCGCCCTCAGACAATGGCGACTCGCGACCCCGGCGTCTAGATGTGCTACTCTGGACCTTGGAAGGAGCCTCCTTCTGGTTGAGAAATCACCTGTCTTCTTCTCCCTCAGTGACCTTCAGCCATGGAGCCGAGTCACACTATTCTTACCGACTGCCAACCATGCCCGGAAACGCCAGTCACTTTATAACCGACACCAATCGAATTTGGATGACTATGCGGCACATCGGGGTGGACATCCAGGACCTGGCGCAGCACGGGACAGTGCATACTCCTGTGCGCCTGACTGAGATTGAGGACAGTGAGGCCTTCACCTTGCAAGTGGAGAAAACGCAAGTGGATGACGCGCGTCGTTGCGCTGAAAACCGTACTGGAACTCAGCAGAGGCGCCTGCCATTGTACTTCTGGGTGACCATCTCTGACAATGCTTTGGAGTCAGAGCTGACCGAATTTGACCCCCTTGGACTTCAAATTTGGGCAGCATTTTCAGCCACCGAGGAGTATCTGTTTCGAGGAATGGCTGCCGGGCTCCGCCTCAACCAACCAACTCCCGCCACTATACCGGCGAGACTGGGCGTCACCCGGGTTCCCTCTGGTGTCACCAGCGCAGCAGAGCACAGATCGCCCGGAAATTCTTTGTCAGCGGTTCCTGGACTCCTGCCGGTGGATCAGCGCCTTTCTCAATTTCCAGGGCACCACGACCTCATGGGAGCGGCTTCTCCCGGCGATGTCTACCGGGAATCCAAGACAGTGGCTGATGTGCTCAAGCTGATCAGGGACATTCCCATGCACCCCTCTTCCGCAGAACTAATCACCACCGACGCCGATATTGCCGCGCTTCCACCCTTCTCTGAAGCGCTGGTCAATTTCATGTCGATGGGCGTAGTCACATTCGCTCTGGGCCTCATGAGTTCCTACCGCTTGGACCTGACCATAATCACCATGCCGGAGATATTAAAGGAAGTGGCGCAACGCAAATTACAGCCGCGATCTTTAACTTTTCTCAAGCAAGGCGGAATGCTTGGAATGAGGCCTGGAATCGGCGTTACGCCACCTTGGCGCCTTTCCTGGCCGACGTAGCCAGGAGCGTGCTAGATGACATCGCACTGGTGGGACTGGCGGGGACAGTAATGCGCATGACTCAGCGACGAGAGGAGCAGACCGCCCGCTTGTTCGCCACTCGTTTGGTCTCCTGGCACGAGGTAGTGCAGTTATTGGCAGACGCCATGCCCAACTGTCACGCTATCAGTCAGCATCAGCTGTTATATCAGTTCTGGTCTGGACTGCGACTGAAGCAAGCCGTGATGAATCGCCTCATTGAAGATGCATCGGTTAGACCTGCAAAGTCCAGCTGGATGGGAGAGCAATCATCCCGGAACCACCGCTCTGCAGCATATCATCACGGTGGCCACCAAACTGGAGCGCAGCGAAGCTTTGACTGCAGCGCTAACCTCCCCCGCTTCTGCACCTGCGAACCGCAATCCTGCCTGGAGGAATGGTCGCTCTTCTTCGAGACTGAACGCAGTGCATGACGCTGGGGAGGAGGGCGATACCGACCCCGATACCGCGGACCTCCGAGTGCAACATTCTATGCCTCCCAATCCTGCAGGATTAACCAGACCGCCACGCCGATGCTACGTCTGTAACTCCGACTCCCATTTATGGGCCAACTGTCCCGACGAGGCCAAGAAACGAGCATGGATCGCCGACGTCCCGGCTCGTTTGGCACGTCGCGGCGCTGCAAATGAATCCCATATCGCGGCGCTGCAAACAGAATGGGAGGATTTGGAGGATGAAGCTGAAGCTTTGGAGTATTTTCAGAACGAGGAATCGGCCGCAGCGTCCTCCTCGGGTCAGCAGTCTGCGGAAGAGGAGGACTAAATGTCCTCCCGCCGGCAGCACGCCGGCGACAGGGCGGTATGGGTAACCGTCTCTGGGCGAAAAGTACAGCTTTCGCCCGCAACCGAGGAAATACTCAGGAAGATCCTCAACCACCCCTCAACCCTCTGGCTGCTCGAGGATATGGGTTCACTTGGTCTGTCGATCAGAGGCGACAGCGCCATCTCGACAAGACCAGGACCCTACGAGATGAACCCTCGTTGAGCAGAACCGCTGTTTATACAGCGAACCTTTCCACTGAACAGAGCCGGCGAGAACATCACCTGGTGTCCCGGCGCCATCAGCGGTCGCCACGAAGATCGCCCACTTCGTCGCCTGAGCGCTCCAAGCAAGCCTCCCGTTATGTTCAGTGTGGATCGCAACATTGGAACTGGTGACCCTTGTCCAGCTCCACGACGCGAGCGTGGCGAAACGCCCCGCGTTGAACCCCCAAACCTTGGGGATGACCCTAACCCTAACCATAACCCTAACCATGTGGCAGACTTACTGGCAGCACAGGATGATGATGGTGGTCAGGATGAGGAGACCGAGTGGACCTTCAACCCACTCAACAACCCCTGGCGTAAAACTTCTCGACCGCGGGTTCCGAGAAAAGAACCGGTGGAGCGTATGCGCGCCTTGCGGCAGCGGATGCAAGATGTAACGCTGCCCGCGGCGTCACACCCTCTGGACGACAGTGGGGAGGAAGGGGGTGGAACTTCAAAAACTGGTCCAGCTTCAGAACCCCCACCTTTTAAACTTCGACCTGAGGTGTTCCCTTCGACGTCTCGACCAGCAGCGTGTCCAGCTTCGGCAGAGAGTGCGTCAGCCTCAAGCGCAGCGCGCACTACGAGCGCAGCGCGCAAGCGCACTGGGAAACCTCGCAGCAGAACCCCGAAGACTATACGAGAGCGACTGCGGCATGAAGCAGAGGTTACAAGGTTGGGAGATGAATCGCCGGGACCTCGGGCAGAGTCGCTGGCGGATCGCACGCGGGCTTGGAGGGACATGCCGCACCCGGAGCTCATGGCCGCGGCAGCACTGGTAAAGGAGAATGAGAAATGGAGAGACGCGTGGGTGCCGGAAGGGTGGCGCAGATACCGCCGCCGCTGGTACAGATGGCATGGGAAGGTCACCCCTGACCTGACGGTGACCGAAGGAGCAGTTCAGCTATCTCTGGAGACCGAATGCGGTACTATCCCAGGTTCTGGTGGAGATGTGGGAATTCCAGACGCCTGGTGCAGCCTATACCGGGTTCATCAATGGAATCAGCGAGAAAGGGAAGCTGCGGAGGAGGTCGCTCACATGGCTCTACCATCGGAGGGAAATATTGATCAACCCTCCCTGGACTCCGCTGAGCCATCAGATGCGGATCCAGAGGCGACTCTGGATCTGACCCTATCTCCCTCCAGTTCTCAGCCCGCAACTTCTGGGGACATTTCGGACGTCGAGGATTCCCAGAGGTCGCTCAACTTCACGCAGCAGCTGATGGAGCGACAGTTGGCCGCCGCCAGATCGGAGGGCACCCGAAGCGTGCTGACAACGGTGACAGAAGGAGTTGAGCCGACTCCCCTGAAACCCATCCAGGAGGAAACTCACCTGGAACTGCTACTAACCATTCAGAAACAGCAACGCCACCGTCTGCGGCCGATTCTGGAAGGCGATGAAGCAGTGGCAGCACCGGCAAACGTCACCGACGCTCCGACAGCTCCACTGGAAGAAGAACCTGCCTCCTTCACTCAAATTTCCGAACCAGAAGATAGTTCTGGGGAGGAAGAGGAGGATGAGGTTGTCCTCCAACCCCTCCACTCTTACCCTCTGGAAAGCCGCACGCAGAGCCGCGCCAGACGACGCGCTCAAGGACAGGAGCGACGCGCTAAGGAGCGGCAGCCGCAAGCAGACCGCGACCTGGAGGGTGGGTGGTATTTTGGTCCTGATCCTCTTCCTCAGCCTGCACCACCTCGCACGAGACCTATCCGGTCCAAGCAGCGCGTACCTTTGCATCACCCAGTGCGAGCAGCCATCTGTGCACATCTGCGACGCGATGGTCAAGTAATGTGGAACCAGGACAGCCAGCTGACTGCCGTTCGGGACAAAGAGGGAACGCTGCTATTGGTGTTCTAGGCATTGCTGAAAGGACAGCGAGTGCGCGTGCTGGTGGATTCTGGCGCCTCAGACGAATTCATCTCCAGTGAGTGCGTCAAGAGATTCGGAACCTCACGGTTCGCGCTAATGGAACGCCCCTGAACGTTACCCTCGCGGATGGGTCAGTGCAAACCTCTGCGCAAGTCGCTTACGGCAAGCTAACAGCGGAGACTTCCGAAGGAACGTACTCGGAGGTCATCAAGATGCGAGTGCTTCCTCTGCTGGGCATCAAAGTGGGCATTGTACTTGGAGGAAGGTGGTTGAGACAACTCTCGCCGGTCACTTTGGACTATGATGGGTGGGGATCAGTCAAGTTTCGTCATCGTGGCAAATCCGTGCGGATACTGGGATGTTCGCCGGGGCGTAGCTCCACGCGAAAAGGCGAGAGAACCGCAATGGCTCTGGAGCCGATGGTGATGTTATCAGCAGCCCAAGCGAGCAAGGAGATCAAAGCCTATAGGCGCAGATACGCTGGAACGGACAGCGCCGCGACCCCACACGACATCTTAGTGGCCTATGCGACACCTTTGGTAGGGACTTCTATGTTATCAGCGGTGGCCGCCAGTGAGAATTTGGAGGACCCGTCCATCTCCCCTGAATGGAGAAAGAAGTTTCAACAATACAGCTGACCGAGTCCTTTTCACCCCGAGTTATTCGCGAAGCGCTGCCAAACTTTGACGCCCTGCGAAAAGACGACGTGGCCCATGTGCGACTGCAAGAGGGCTGGAATGGCATCGCGCCTGCTAAGAGACCCTACAAGATGTCCATGGTGGAGCTGAATCAACTGCGAGAACGCCTAGATGAACTCCTGAGCAAGGGTTACATCAGGCCTTCTTCAAGTCCGTTCGCCGCACCAGTACTGATGGTGCCAAAGCCTGGGAAACCTGAAGTACTCAGGATGGTCTGCGACTTCAAAGCAATTAACAGCCTGACAGTCAAAGACAAGTATCCACTTCCCGACATTCAGCAGTTGTTCGACTCCATGCACGGGGCCAAATACTTCTCCTCCTTCGATGCGGTCGACGGGTTCTGGCAGATGGCCATGGCGCCTGAAGATGAATTTTGTGGAAAACAGGAAAAGACCGCGTTCACCTCCCCCTACGGCTCGTATGAGTGGTTGGTGATGCCCATGGGGTTGACCAACAGTCCTTCCTGCTATCAGCGACGCATGCAGCGCGCTCTGGGACATCTTCCTTTCGTAAGGATATTCCTTGACGACTGCATCCTCTTCAGCAACACTCTGGAGGAGCACCATTCGCACCTCAAGCAATTTCTGGAAGTCTGCGAGAACCAAGGCATCTACAGTACCTCAAGGAGTCTAAGTGTCAGCTACATACTTCAGACCCAGATACGCTTCCTCGGGCACGTTATCTCACGCGAAGGAAGTCAACCTCAACATGACAAGCTGGCCGCCATCAGGGACTGGCCCGCTCTGGAAAACGCCACGCATGTGCGTCAATTTTTGGGGTTAGCTGGGTACTACCGGCGTTACATGCTGGGCTTCTCCGAAGTGGCACAACCTCTGACACAGCTCACCAAAGGGGATGTCGCCTGGCTATGGGGACCCATGCAGCGTTGGGCCTTCGAGGAAATTAAGAAGGCGCTATGTTCTTCCCCCACTTTGGCGCTACCTGATATGAAAGCGGCGGCCGAGGGACCCATTTGTGGTACAAACCGACGCCAGTGGAGTAGCGCTGGGGGGCGTACTGATGCAAGATGTGGGAAATGGACTGCAACCTATCGCCTTTGAGAGCAGACAGTTTAATGGAGCCGAGCAGAACTACCATGCTGGCGAAAGGGAACTCTGCGCTCTCCATCACTGCACTACGCAAACTTGGCGACATTACCTCATCTGGACCGAGTTTCAATTGCAGGGTGACCATAAACCACTAGTCTGGCTAATGGCACCCGGACAACCTCTCAGTCGACGCCAAGCACGATGGCACCAGTGTCGACAACGGAGCCGGGTCGAACCCGTCTCCGATGGTCGGATCCGGGGTTTTCTCAGGCTTTGGCTCCGATGGAGCCACGAAATCGAGGATCCGACGCATACCGTCTCCGTCGGAGCTCACGCGATGCAGGCTTTGGCTCCGATGGAGCCACGAAATCGAGGATCCGACGCATACCGTCTCCGTCGGAGCTCACGCGATGCAGGCTTTGGCTCCGATGGAGTCACGAAATCGAGGATCCGACGCATACCGTCTCTGTCGGAGCTCACGCGATGCAGGCTATGGATCCGTAGGAGCCGAAATATGGCAGGATCCGACGGAGCCATTCTGGCATTCTGGCTTTTGGACTAGAGCATTACCAACATCACGACACCCTTGACTCCGCGGCTGCCATGGAGGCGCGGCCAGCAGGCGACGAGAGCATGGACCGCCGCGTCGTCCTGAGACAGCTCCTCGTGAAGCTCGACAAAATTGAGAGTTGCATCAAGACGCAACTACGCGTGGGAGGTGCGCCAGCGGTATTGCCCAAGAGGATCCGCAAGGGCCTCGACGGGTTTCGTCTGGGCGTCGGGAAGATTCCTCAGGTGGGATTCGACCCAAGCGCGAAGAGGGCGCTCCCCAAGTGCCCGCAGTGCCCGACGACGGGAGAGGGGCACCGCTATCACGCATGGGTGGATTGCCCGCTCGGCGTGAAGCGGCAACCGGCTGGCTCCACGGCGGCTTATTGCCAAGTGTCGAGAACGGGAGCCGGGTCGAACCCGTCTCCGATGGTCGGATCCGGGGTTTTCTCAGGCTTTGGCTCCGATGGAGCCACGAAATCGAGGATCCGACGCATACCGTCTCCGTCGGAGCTCACGCGATGCAGGCTTTGGCTCCGATGGAGCCACGAAATCGAGGATCCGACGCATACCGTCTCCGTCGGAGCTCACGCGATGCAGACTATGGCTCCGTAGGAGCCGAAATGTGACAGGATCCGACGGAGCCATTCTGGTTCCGTTCGTGACACTGGATGGTACATGGATCTAGTGGAAGTAGGGGTACCCGAAATGGAGTACATCCCTGGAGCGCTACTTTGGGTTCCCGACGCTCTGTCCAGGCGACCCGACTACAAGGACATCTCCGCGAGAGAAGGACTGGTAGAAGCTGGCTTTGTACACCCGGTTACTGGGAAACCGCAGCGACCCCCCTCTGCCGCAGACACGGTCAGCAAGTTCGGACCTGCGGCGGGTAAAGAGTCTCGCCAAGGACGCGCCCCACTGGGAGTGGTAGATCCCAACAAGTTGAAGGAGCGCAAGTCCACCAACGCCAAAACCAAAGAACCAGACTCAGTCCTCGCGTACAGTGGGGCTCTCGTCACCTGGCTGGACTCCCCTCACTCAACTCTGGCTGGACGCACTGCACACCTTGCAGCTGGCAGAAACGGGGTATGAGGAAGCAACCCGGGCGGTTGAGACGCGCTCTGGTAAACTGACAGCTTCCTCGCCTCCATCTCTCAAGAAAACCCCTGCTGGCGACACTGCGGCGCCGAAGCGCAGCGAGGCCTCAACCAGACTCCTGGAGTCCAGCGACCGACAGGACTGGAAGTTCCGTGCGGACATGTTCGACTTTCTGAGTCAGTAATATGGACCTTTCGAGGTGGACGCCTGTTGCGACTTGGGCGGGAAGAATCGTCAGGTTAACCGCTACTGGACGGACTGCTTGAAGGAAAACTGGCGAGGGTTGAACGTCTGGTGCAATCCTCCCTTCTCCTCCAACCACCTGACCATTGAGGCCGTACTGAGGAAATATGTGGAAGAATGGCGTCTGGACCCTGAAAATACTTCAGCCCTCTTTGTCCTTCCTGACTTTCAGTCCCGCATGCCCCAATGGCGACAGCTGTTCAGATCTGCGGGAATGAGAGTGGAGTACATCATACCCACCCATGACGCTCAAGGAGAACCAGTGCAGATATTCGCTGCTCCGGATGGAGCCCTTCTGGATCTTCCTTGGCCTCTGTTAGTGGTGTACGCTCCTCCTGCTCAACAGCGCGTCAAGCGGGAAAGGAGAACGAGTTCACCTCCCCCTATCCGCCTATCGTGCGTACTGGAGAGGCGCCCAGCGTCCGAGACCTACAGCATCAGATATCAGGAGGCCAGTTCCTCAAAGCTCTGCAAGCGGAATATGGGCGACCTGGTCCACTGCAGACCTTACTGAAGGAAATCCAGGAGGCTCCGCATCAACGCACTCGTGACTTCTGCGTGGTGGGAATTGTCTTGTAGAGGGTTAGCGCTGGACGCTATCAGTTGGTACTGGGAGAAGATTCACCGCTTCGCAAGGTAGTGCTGCAAGAAGCGCACGCGTCTGTTTCAGCTGGACACGCGGGAAGGGACAAAACTCTGGAACGGGTACTGCGACGCTTCTGGTGGAAAGGAGCCGCTGAAGATGTGGGACGCTGGGTTTCCTCTTGCGCTACAGTAAACACTCATATTTAATGAAACAGAGATCTGGCTCCAGCCAGCCAAATCACTAAAATCGTGACCCCCCCGCCGCCGGCGTGCTAATGAATTGTTCATTAGAAGGAACGCGATTCATGAGCCAGCCAGCACCATTCGTTATTTTCCTCACGTCAGCCTTACAAACTGAAATTTTCGAGAAAACTTTGTGCTGATTTTTCGAAGTGATAAAATGGACCCAGCGAGTAGGCAACAGCTTAGAGAGCTGCACACAGACATGAAGGACGGCATAATTTCACAGTCTGACTATGTATGGCACTTAGTGCCAGCTAAGTAAGGCGTATAATCATATGCATAGCTTATATTATGGTGTACACACCATAACACCAATAATTGCCTAATGCCATGTGCAATAATTAGCCTAAAGCCATGTGCACCGCGTCAAGTTATGCCAGCGTCAATTCCTTATGTTAAGATTGCCGAAAGCATGCCAGCCAGCGAGCGCCTTCCTTATTTTGGACCTCTTCCTTATTTTTTTGGGTCGAGCCAGCCAAATCACTAAAATCGTGACCCCCCCCCCCCAAAAAAAACGCTGGCTGATTCCTTAACGGTGAATTCCTTAATACTGAGTGTTTACTGTATCTGTCAAGCGGTGCGACCGAGGAATTCCTATCCGGATGGATTGCTGAACCCCCACACTATTCCTACGCGACTATGGCAAGTGGTCAGCGTGGACTTTGTCACCGGACTCCCAGTCACGGCGCGAAACCACGATGCGTTTGCTATCTTCACTTGTAAGCTCAGCAAAATGGTTCACATCATCCCCTTGAACTTCCAGGACAGCTCCGCCGAGGTTATCGCTGGAATCTACCGCTTCGACCACATCTGGAAACTGCATGGCGCTCCTATGAAGATTGTCTCCGACCGGGACCCTCGTTTTCAGGACGCTATGTGGAAGGAGTTGATGAAACTTATGGGAACCAAAGTGGCCTCCACTACGCCTTATAATCCTCGTTCGGACGGACAAGCTGAACATACCAATCGAGTGGTAGAAGACATGCTGCGGTCATTCGTACGCAGCAATCCTGAGGACTGGGACCTGTGGCGCGCTAACGTGGAGTTCGCCATAAATGATACGCGCCGGAGCGATGTGACTGGTTTCGCCCCTTTTGAGTTGGTTCTGGGACATTCTCCCATGTCGCAACTGGACCTGCTTCTGCAAGCAGCTGCAGGGCAACACTCCAAGCGCAAGGGTGGAGAAGGTACCGCACACGAGATGGCTAGCAAATTCGCGGCTCAACTGGAGGACGCCCGCACTAAGCTGGAACTGGCGCAGCAACGCCAGCGATATCAGTTTGACCAGCGTCACACAGCCAAATCCTTTCAGTTGGGAGACTTGGTCTGGGTAGATGCCAAGCATCTCACGGAGAATATCATGAACCGCGAATCCTTCAGGAAGCTGGGACCTCGCTGGCACGGGCCCTTACCCATCACCGAGAGGTTCTTCAGTGACCAGCAGCGAGAGCTACCAGAAATCGACAGAGGCGCCCCGGTGGCTTATCGGCTCAAGTTACCACCTAAATGGCGTATCCACGACGTCTTTGCGCTGCATCGTCTCAAGGAATACCGCGCCGCGGATGAAGCTTTTGCGCTGCGTCGGCAAATACCCACTCCCGCCAAGGTACTCGTGGATGGACAATCCCAGACACATGTGTCTAAGATTCTGGCTCGAAGAGTGACACCTACTCGAGGAGGCAAAGAAGTGGAAGAATTTCTGGTTCGCTGGACTGGGTACTCTAATGCTCATGATTCCTGGAAGACTCGCGAGTCGTTGAACTACGGGGGTGAACTCGAGCAGCTCACCGAGTTTGAACAACTGCGACTTTCCCGTGAAGGACAAGCCCGTGAAAAAGCCTTACAGGAGGTCAGAATGCAGCGGAAGCAGAGGCGGGAACGCGCCAGAGCTCTGACCTTCCTGGAGACCTCTGATGAAGGGGAACCCACTTCTCTGGACAATTGCCTACCTTGGGAACAATACTGTCGCTCCTCTGACGCCTTTGTGACGCATCTGGCTCTTCTGGACTCTGTGGTCTCCTCACGCGAGTTACAGTACGACTGCTGGTACTTTTCAGTGGTACAGGTAGTGTGGAGAGAAGTTTCCTGTCATGTTATCCGAATAGCACCGTGGCCATCGTAGATCATGATCCTCGCTGGCAACCTACCTACGCTGAGAAGGTACAAGACTGGGACTTCAAGCGTTACGCTCCTGGTTACTTTGACGTCATTTGGGCTAGCCCACCGTGCACAGAATATAGTCAGGCCAAGACTACTGGGGTGCGACAACTGCGACAGGCGGATGCCTGTGTACGCCGCACGCTTCAAATTCTCGATTTTCTCCAACCCAAGCATTGGTTCATGGAGAATCCGATGGGCAGGTTTCCATTTGCGCTGCGATTTCGACCCGTGGTCCGCAGTTTACCTACTCCTTTATATTGCTCTTACTGTATGAATGGCACTGGCTACCGCAAGCCTACTTGCATCTGGACGTAGTCGCCTCCTCCGGTGGACCTGCGGTACTGTACGATGGATACTCCTTGCCTTCACCAACAGACTCTGGGATCACATCCGGAAACTGCTCAACTGGGGCCTCACCCTGGGCAACAAGGAGCGGGAGTCTCCGCTGCGGTATACCCTCTGCCCTCTGGATTGCTTCATCAACTCTTCGAGCATCTGTTCGATCAGAAAAGCATAACACGCATACATACGCATGGCCGATCTGTGTCTGGATCTTAGTTGCTGTACAACTGACGCTGATTTATCACCTCATTGTACTAACAAGCTAAGAGGGGAGGAGTTGTGCCAGGGGACACTGGCCATTTTAAGCCGTTCGATTGGTATATTGTATTTCTACCCAATGGGTCCGCGCAATGGAAATGGGCACGAAAGGGGACCCCCGAGCCATTGACTGCGTACTTTGGGGACGGAGCGAGAGCCTGGGCTCGATTATAGCTGGCAGCATATTATCGTCCATCCTTCTGGAGCGCTACGCCGCTGGGAGCGCTCGAGGGGCGGTGGCTGGTTTCTGGAAGATGCCACTCGAGCGAAGGAGCCTGTAGCGCCGTTTTCATTACCGCTCAGTAATGCGTTCTGGAAGCAGGCGAGTGTGACTGACGAGTATGAGTATCGCGGAATTCCATGCACTGGGCGTAAGGCTGCGACGCCTACGAACAGTGACGATTCGGGTGCAGGTGCTGTGACCTGGAGTAAGGAGAAGCTGCCGGATTCGGATGACGATGATGACGCGGGTGCCACGAACAGTAAGCATGACGATGATGACGCGGGTGCCACGGACAGTAAGCATGACATGGATACTGCCAGTCCGAAGTGGGAGTATGACACGCCTGGTGAATATGACACTGACACCGAGGATGACGTCAGTGAGTTCGATGACTTGGTAGCTGACGATGCTGAGGAACAGGCTGAAGCTCGAAGGTTGAAGAGACTGGGACTGCAGCTGATCATGGATGATAAGGGTGAACTTATCTGGGTGCCAAAGGGCACATCCCCGACATCACCCGTTCAGCCAGAGGATCAGCCTATCCCCGAGCCGAAGTCTGATGCCATATCTGATGATGCTCCAGCCCCTGTGGTGAAGACCGAATCTAAGCCGAAGAAGCCACCTATCATAATCGAATGTAGGAAGACTGTTCCTACTTGTTACTTGGTTGACAGTGATGACGAATCTGAGTTGCCCCCTCGGAGGAAGAGGGCAAGAGGCAACTAGATAAGCTAGAGAGAGATATTTAATGTGCAGATTCTCTGATGTGGAATTGTATAGGTGGCAGATGATGATATGCCAGCCGACATAGGACAGATCGATCAGAGATCTGAAAGGGCGCGCCTTGAAAGTATAAGACATGAATTGTAGCCCAGTGGAGGCTGTTCTAGCTTAAAGTAATTATTTGGAAGAGCTGTTGCTCACCCTGTCAAAATACTGGTCAATCTTTCCTGCCATAAAGATATTGCAATTGCCTAATTGTAGCCTTGTTCAGTAATCAGTATACGAAAGTAACAGAAATATACGACTTCTACCTGCATTACGCAACCGCGAAATAATTGGGTGTCCCATTGTTGGATACCATGAAGAGGGATGTGCTGTATATGACATACTAGGCACGGTCGATCTCCAAAAAAATCTCCAATAGGCCATCTGACCGTAAGATCATGTGTGCGACAGTGCTTTTCTTTTTGCGTCCCAACATGCCATGCCATAACGCGTGGATGGCGTCGTGGTAAATGTACGCGAATGCAGCGGCACTGTCATCATTAGCGGATGGCGATCGTGAGATCGTGAATTCGTCTGTGTCGCCCGAAGGGCTTCGGGCTTCTGCTGCTGATTGACCAAGTAAGGTAAATGACATCAGGCCATAAATATCAAGGTCAGAGGTAATAGCGGTACTTAGTTTAGCTGTAGTAATTTTGTTCACATATATTGAGGAGATGCATTTTAAAGGCAATGCTAAGTAAACTAGCACCATGTGGGCGGCCGATACAATAACAGGAGCTGCTGCTATCAAATACATAAAATTCAGATAATTTAAAAGGAGTTACCCCCTGATAATCACCTCCGGAGTCATGCCCTCCTCTGTTTCACATTCAGCCAACTGTTCAGGGATCAAATATATATATGTGCTCTTCTCTTTGCTTTCCAAGTTCAAATGTTTGAATTAACCCATGCTGACTGAAGTTTTCTTCCGACAACAAAATCGCATTTTAAGGAATGCTAGCCGACGTACAAAAAGCCTACTGTCGTACAACAGTAAGAGTAAACAAAACCTCGAAAGGGGAGAGGTGCAAGCACTGGCAAAACCCTTTGCGCTTCCACTCTTTTATTGCAACTCTAACAAGAGTAACCGAGAAGTCCTCGTAAATAACATCCAACTGTGATCTTGTCCCCAGTAACGGCACCAAGTTCGCTTACCTGAAAACAATCGGAGTATATCAGTTCCGAAAGAGAAAATGTGAAGCTTATCTCTCCACGCAATAGGTTTGTTTGGGTATTCCTTTCGCGCTATACTTCTGTGATGTCTCTCAAATCTGGAAAGAGTGAGTCAGAAGCCAAGTACATACCCTTCCTCTTCACTCTCCTCCTCTTCAGCTTCATCAAGCCACTTCACGAAAGGTTCCATCGCCTTCAAAAATTCGCCTCGGCCCTTCACATGGCTGCCCTTTTTGTGCCTGCCAGTGCACACCCCTTCAAACCGAGGCGACCACCAAAGGCTCTGGCTTTGAATCTTGCAAGGGAGATATTAGGACTGTACAGACAGGAAAAGCATAGGAGCGCGAGATTCACAGCGACAATAGAAGCAAGACTCTGTAAGGGAAAGAAGGCGAAGGGTGCAGTGGATACCAAGTCAACACAGTGGCTTCATCCAGGACATCTTGATCATACAACAGGCGAATAATGTCTGGGAAGGTTTTCATGAGCTTGTTGTCTTCGTAACAGAACACCTGGATGGTATTCATCAGCTCTAGCTCCAACCTTCCTGAAGTTGTAAATCCCCCCAGCAGCTTTGCCCACGCCTTGACCTGCAGAACACACCGGCTTAGTCACAGGCCAAAATTACACATAAAGTAGCACCAGATCGAAAGAGCAGCGGCTGGCGGAGCACCTGACGAAGGGCAGCGTTGGTGGTCTGCTGCTGGTTTTTGCCTCCCCACTGAACGGCTTCCATGATGCTAAACCACAATAGCTGCGCGCAACCACCATGGGGCACAGATAGTACTCTGAGCACACGATGTGCAAGCAAAAGGATAATGGACTTGGAAGTCGGCAAGCCGCCCAAAGTGAAAACCCTCTAAAGTTAGATTTGAGGTATTTTGGCGGTTACGCCAAAGTGGGCTTTGGCGGTCGACTCGTATTTGAAGGCCACCAGCCTTGAAGCGAGAAAATTGGGAAACGTTTGGTTATTTGGGCGAGGGCTGATAGATTCGGGCACACACCTGCACGAGGTCGGAGTCCGGAAGGTTGTTCTCCTTCTTTTTAGATTTCACCAGTGATATAATCTGCACGTGACGCAGGGAGATGCCTTGAGATCAACGAGCCCACTGAGAAAAGATAGCAACCACGTGTGCGCATCAAGGCGGGCGCAACATGGCTTCCGTTGACAACCGCACGGCACAAAAAGAGGAACAGATTACTTGCCTCCCGCTACTACTAGAGCACAAAGAGCAATCAGTCGGGCAGGCCTTGGCCAGTCCTTGTCTAAAAGGGAAGGACAAAAAGCGAAAGCAGTGTCGACCGGGGACGACAAGGAACAATCGAAGCAGAGGGCATGCCACCTTTGAGCAGGTGCAGGCTATCGGTTGCAGGTGGGGAACTGCCGCCAAATACAGGTGCAACAAACAGGGCCGACAAGCAAAAGGTCCAGGCTCCGAAAGGACCAGCAGTGGGGCACAACAAGCGAAGAACGAGCGTTCGCGGTTCCAGTTTTGGGCCAAAAAAGCCAAGCTGCTAATATGTTCTATGTTGGTCATATTCTCTACACTACGACGGCGTACAGAAACGGTAAAGAGGTAACCGTCAAAAGGTTCAACGGTTGATGCAGGGGTGGCCACAGACCTGTGCCGGGGGTGTCCCCTCACTAATGCCCTCCACCTGAACATATCCCAAGAGGAGCAGTCAGGCCCAGGTGGTACTGCAAGTCCGAGTCACCAGCACCACAGTTGCTGTGTGAAAGTAATCAGCTGAGTGCGGCTCAATATCACGTTGGAAATATTTGACAACTGTCAGAGTTTTTCCTCACCAAAGTAACGCCGAGATCTTTCAAGCGGCTGTCGTTCCTCTTGCTTTCTTCGTGATCCGCAATTGCCTAGACAGCAAACCCAGCGAGATCGTAAAGGAACAAAGAACCAGGTCTCCGACTGCCCCATTCGCAGCCTCCGGGAGGCCCTGCGGTACTTTTGCAACGCAGGATTGAGATAACCGACTTCAAGAGAAGCAAGTTTCTGCACAACAAAACTCTGTGTCTGCTTCGACTGTCGACGACTTTCAAAAAGTTGACCGTGCACTTTCGTATGTGAGAGCTTATGAAAGAGTAAAAAATTATTTCAGGCCACAAGTGCAGATAGTTGGGTGGTTAATTACGATCACGCACACGCAAGCCTCAAATTATATCAGATATCGCGAGCATGTGGAAAGGAAACCATGAACAGGTGTTAGCAACTCACCCGAGACAACTACACGTCTGACGGTGTATAACTTGCTCACTAATCTGGGTTTGACCAATGCCATAACAAGGAAAGACGACATATCGCGACAACCGACACGTGTTCTCGAGCGTGCTCACCTTCAGGCCGTTCTCCTTGAAGTGAGTGGCGACATTTTCAGAATCACGTTTCTGGATGGGGAAGAAGGCCATGAGGTCATCCACCTGGAAACAGAGAGACAGTTTTCATATGCCCAGCGCCACTTGCAAATCATGAATACAAGCTGCAGAGGGGCACGCGAGGAAGGTCGTACCCGTCCTCTTTTCAAAAGAATCATGAGCTCGTCGAGAGAGGCATCTGAAAGAAAATCCTGTGAGGCACAACAGGAGGACTTGCCGATATAAGTAACAGGCGCTAGGAGCCATCCAGCGGGTCATACAGCAAGAAAGTAAAAACGATACCACGGGAAGAAGCGAGGCGGCAAACAAAAACAATACATATGTAAAAACGCTCCTTCGTATTTCAGACACCAGATCTAAGTGAACGTGCGAAGCAGATAACTGAGAACGTTTGACCTACCTTCATGAATGATGTCATGAAGTGAAGGGATGTCCCCTTAGCAACCATAACGTCGTTGATCAAGACCAAAAATACATTCTCTGGTGGCAAACCGAGCTTCATCGCGAAGGTCAAGGATGTAGCAACTGCGAGCTTATCCTGCTGCTCTGTGGTGTAGTGCTCCAGTTGTTGCAAAAGTCTCCGCAGCACATTCTCGATGTTTTTTATAAGAAAAGGCCGACGCCTAAAGTGCAAAACACAGTTGTTCAAAACGTCGAAAGAGAGAGTGACACGTTCCTCTAGGTTGCAGAGGGCACGGCTGTGTAGTGACAGTTCGGCTGTGTAGTGACAGTTCTCTCGACACCAGATCCTGAAGAGCCAAAGGCCCCTCTGCGAGAATTCCGATTTCACCGAGGGAGCCGGTTAATAATAATGCATAACTGTTTCCAAACTTAGCAAATAAGTTGTGCTATCGGCCTGTAGTCGAGTGGATACAAAGTTTCACCTGAGGATCTGCTGTATCGATTCGAAAAACGGCTTGAGGCTAGTTCGATTAGCTTCCTCGGACAAAATCTGAAAAAAAGGACAGAGTGATTACTTTGCCAACGGTGGAATACGGCAAAGAAATACACAAAACTAAGCAAAGTCAACTTGTAGTGCATACACTATGGTCCAGTTTAAGTCCACCAGTATCTTTTTCTTGGCCAGTGGAGAGTCGGCCTCCAGTGAAGATAACTTCAAAAAGAGTGTCACCATAACGTGAAAAGTCGAGGTCGGAAGTCTCTAGAACTTTCACTGCTGCGTCCTGAAATTCCGGGAACAGAATCCAGTCAAATTGGACCGGCGTTCTCAACTCTTCTTTAATGCAAGTCCCTACGCGAACCTAACTCACCAAATTCTCAACCAGGCTTGCATCTTCCTCGGAGGCGTCGATGAAAATTTGAATAACTGCATCCGCGAAGGAGGCTGGATCCAACGGTACCGCAATGTTACGCTTGCGGGTCTTTATCCGCGCACCTCTGAAACAAACAGGGACCGCCTTCAGTCAAGCAGGCTCTCATAGTTACGCGCAAAAACATGCGAAAATCAAAGGACTTACCCAAGGGTAGGCTTCGCTTCTTTTGCACTGCAAGGGACGAGAAATGCGGAAAACAAGGTCAGTTTCCTCCTCCCAACTACGAACTCACAGCACACAGTATTGGGAATGCAACTTACAAGGCACTCACCTCATAAACGATGGACGATGTGAGGACTGTAAGGACCGTAAAGTCACTACTGTAATGAATGATAGATCGCACTAAAGAGAGTGCTCGACTTGGGGAATAGTAAACGAGGGTGATACCAACGTTCCAAGTTTATTTCAACTTGAAAGCCGGCGCAAGCGTGATGTCCAGCGCTGGAAATCGACGCTTACGAGAGAGTCACCACTCCACAGGACGACAGCGACAGGGACAGGGTCAGCGACTGCGACAGCACATTACTGGATTACATATGAAGTTCATCAAATTCAATGGACAATTGTCACAGATGTTCATGCTTCATCATCATCCGAGTTCGACCTTGTTCGAGTGGAACAGTCGCTCGGCTGAGTGATGATGAAGTGATGATGATGACACACATCTTGAGTTCTTGACATCACTCATCAGTCATCAGGACAAATTGAAATTCGAAATTGAAATTCGAAGTTGAACAAACCGAAACGTCAACGAGTCGCAGGCTGCTGCAGCCACAGCGACAGGCTCATCGTCATGGTCCGGGCTGGTTTTCTAGTTTGCAGTTTTGGAGATATTTGTTCTTTCAGATATATAATATTTATATTAGATATAAAAAGTAAATACGCAATTTATAATATCAAATACATAATTTATAAAGCATATCGTCAACGAGAACGTTGACACGTGGACACCACTTATTTTACTGGTCACAGACGTCTGATGCCTATGCCTCCAAATTTAGGAGGCATCCTTGATTAACACCGTAAGGGCGAATTCGTTTTTAGCAGTATGGGATCAGTATGAGGGCGGAAACATCCATAATTGCCACGGTAGTCAACTATTGGATATTTATGAAGTATTAGTGCCCATATTGGGGACTTGGGCAAGGTCCCTCAACCCTTCAATGCCCACCAAACTCGGTTTATCGAGTGGGGGACCGGTTGTGGAAAGTGCAGGGGTGTTCTGCTGCCAGGTGACAAAAGCGCGTGCTCTATGGAGAGTGCTATAAAGGCTTCAAACCAAGGATATGGTATTTTCCCCCATTGGTATACACCATGATACGTCATCGCCCACTCCGCATAACATCAAGTCAATAGTGGTGGCATTACACAATTCCCAGGATTTCTTTTCAAATCGCCTATATTTCTTTCTCGGATTTCTGATAGAACAGGTGATAATGGGTATATATATTGGTGAAGATATATAGCAATATCACTGAAACAGGGACTCAGAAAGCAGTGGCTGGTGGAAACCGTTGATACAAAACTGATAGAAGAATTACGGCAGTGAGTTTTCTAGCAGGTGTGTGTCATACGGTGACACACGACCAGTGACACACGCAGCAAGGGGTGATGCTAGGAGGAGCTGAACCCCCATACAGTGGGGGGGAACTTCAGCCTCCCCGTGACACCACCTCACCCCGAAGGTGTGAGTGGCCATGCAAGAGCAAGGGAAAACCCTAAACCCTAACCCAATTGTCAATTTAGTGTCCAAGCCGAGGGGGCCTTTTCCAACCCAGCTAGAAGCACATCCGTGCATGGGCGCTGCCTAGGCACCTAAAAGACAATCAAACAGGCTAGGCGGGCTAGTCCCGCTCTACGGTCCATTTGGTTTTGGCGCTCCGCTGAATGAAGGGATCCACGGGGTCTCTCGGAAAGCCGGCCAATCGAAGTCTTCTTCTCCAGTGAAGCCATGAAGGGCGGCGTCGCCATCGGAGTCCTCGGGCACCTCGTCGGGGTCAGAGCATGCCAAGTGCAGAGCCGGCTGCGTAAGCGGTGGCTCCGCAGACGGCACCACCGGCTCGCATGCCGTAGATGCGGATAACGGCGCAAGCGGCGGTGACGGGTCGATCACGGGGGCAACGAACGTCATGACTGCCACGTCCGTAGGGGTGTCGGACTGGGGGACCGGCACCACCGGACGACCGGAGGGGCGTCTGCAGGGCAGTCCGGTGCCCGGAATGCCGCGATGGCAGCAGCGAAGTCTGGGGGCGGAGGCCGCTTCCCAGCGGGGAGCGCGGTGTCGGGCGCGCGCCCATCGCCGAATGCCTCCTTACACATGCAAGGGCAGCACCCACGGGTGTCAGGGTGCGCATCGGTGACACCCCACATGCGAAAGCAAAGAATGCAGGGGTACCCGACGCCCACCCAGCGCCTCACCATGGCGCCAGCGGGTTCCGCCTTCCACTCACCGACGGGCTTGGTGGTGTAGGCGGGGTTACGGTTGAAGGAGACGGAGTTGAGGGACGGTTTCTTCTCACGTCCACCACCACCACCACCAGAAGGCACGGTGTAGCCGGTGTCCTTCACAGGGGTGGCGAAGTCAAGCTCCTCGCGCCAGGGTAGAAGTCTTACCGTGGCGGGCCGGCCCGGGGCCGCAGAAGCTCGCTCCGGGCCGAAACCGGGCCGAAGGGGCGTTCGCCCCCGGGCCGCACAAAAACATGAGCCGGCCAAACTTCGGCCAAAAATATAGGCATTTTATGCCACTTTTTATCAAACCCCCATACTTAATTTCAAAATTTCGCGCCTGCGGCGGGCATTGTTCTTCTTTGACCGTTTTGGCCGAAAGCGGGCCAGCGGAAATATAGTTTACGGGCCGTAAAGATTTTTGGAAGACTTCTACCCTGCCTCGCGCCAGACGGTGCGGATCCGCAGGCAGAGGGTGGAGAAGGAGAAGGGCACACCACCTCGCAAGTCGCGGATGACGTTGACGTACAAGGGGGTGACATACGGTGATTGCTTGGCCGAGTTGGTCAGGATGTGCCAAAGGTCCTTGACCCTCTTGGCCTCGCTGTAGTCGGGGTTGATCCTGGCGTGCTTGTCGCCAAGAGTACGGATAGCCGTAAGCTGCGGGGACGGGTCGTCGGGCTCGTTGATGATGGCGGAGCGCATTTTAACCCAAAAACGGTCGGAGTCGGAATCGGGGACCCCCTCAACCTCGTAGCGGAGGCGCTGCAAAATGTAACGGCCGTCCCCAGGGTGGGAACGAGCCGCTTCAGTGTACAGTGCAAGCGCCGTACCGCGAAGAACGATGGGGAGGACGGTGAAAACGATCTCGTTGAGCACCACGTGATAGAAGTCGTAGTCGTGCTCAAGGTCCAGAAGCTTGGAGAACTCGGGGAAGGACACGGGATAAAGCACGTGTCGAAAGGCCGCGAGTAAGGCGTTGAAATCGGTGTCGGCAGTCTCGGTGTCAAGGGTATAGCCGTGCTTCTGGTTGTAGCCCCCAGGGCGTAAAACCGCGATGATGTCGGCGGAGTACGTGAAGGCATACGAGAGCTGCTCCAAATACTCTTCTTCCCGGCCTTCCTCCACCGGGGTGGAGACAAGGACTGATGGGTCGTTGAAGAATTCGGACGGCAGTGGAGACGGCCGCAGCGATGATGGACGCGAACGTAGAGAAGCGGTGGAGACAATTCTTCTCGGACGTGTCGGACCCGGGGTAGCACCACCGGAGTCCACGGGTGACGGTGACGGCGTGGCACTTGCCCGCCTTGCTGAACGGAGGGCTTCAGCGAGCCCGATCTGGCGCTGTTGAGACATGTTCGGCAGAAAATAATCCAGAATGTCCAAAGCTGACGGAGACGGTGCGTAGATTCCCAGTCACAAATAAACGGTAGGGTAACCCACGATAAACGGCAGCGGCAAGAGGAACGGAGACGGAAAAAATGCCGCTGTGACGGTACGCAGTTAATTAATCTGCGCGTTGAAGGTAATCAAAAACGGTGCTGACGGTTTTTTAGAATCGGATAAACCGAAGCGAGCCGAACCAACCGGAATCACCACTCACGTGAAGTGGGACGATAACCTGATAGAACAGGTGATAATGGGTATATATATTGGTGAAGATATATAGCAATATCACTGAAACAGGGACTCAAAAAGCAGTGGCTGGTGGAAACCGGTGATACAAAATTGATAGAAGAATTACGGCAGTGAGTTTTCTAGCAGGTGTGTGTCATACGGTGACACACGACCAGTGACACACGCAGCAAGGGGTGATGCTAGGAGGAGCTGAACCCCCATACAGTGGGGGGGAACTTCAGCCTCCCCGTGAATTTCGCAACGTCGCCCCTATATTTCGCATAAATTTCTCGAGAAATTCGCACGAAATCTTCCGATATACCCTTATAAGCCTAAAATTTCGCAAGCTCCGTGAGCCTTAATGTCCGAATTCTAGAAGGTGAGAGAGTATTCTCGTCGGTTGGAGACGATAGGAGAAGTCGTTAAGTCGCGGTCCTATGCGGTATGTCGCGGTGATATGAGAAGTCGCGGTGATATCTTATGCTGGATTTGACACTGTGACACTCAAAACTGTCACATGTCACTTCCTATGGTAGGCCGCTGGGTGACCGTCACCAGTAGACGGGAAACACCCGTTAGGTATTTATGTATGCCTCTCTTTTATCTATCACACTTTTACCGTTCTGATCCCGTAACCCTTAACTCAGGGTTTATCTCACCAGTTAGATATATATTACCGCCGAACTATATATCTGCCAGGTTTGGCCCCACTTGCGCTTTATTTAGCCACTGCGAGATTGCCACCATGAGTGGCTAAGCTCGGACGCCTGTGCGATGGAGTGAGGCGCTCCGCGCGTGAGAGTGCCGGCAGTCACGGGTATGGCCTAAATTTTATGGGTTGATTTACGGCACGCCGCACCGGTTGGAGAACGGTTTTCTACGGGACTTAACGTTGGACTGGTTTACGTTTTCTGGTTGGATCCCACACCGTTGCGTATTGGCCGCCGCTACCACACGACTTCCCGGAATTATTTGATCTCTCACGGCTGCCGTATCGGCGACCCGCGCGTTTCTTGGCCGCCCACAACTGCCGCACATCTCACGTTTCATTGCCTCACTCCGCCCCTTCAGTCCTTCTCACTATGGTTGCTTCTACTCGAGCCACCGCTAGCATGGCGAATCGCCGACGCGCACTAGCCACGATTTTTGATTCAGCAGCTGCGAGACACGCCAACACTCCAGCCACACCGACGGCAGCTCAGCCGGCTGCCAATTCGGCAGGTGCTGCGTTCCTAGCCTCGGTACGCACACTTCAACGGGAACACTTCGACATGAAGGTCTCCAAGTCCGTTCGTCAAAAGTTATTTGTCGGAAACAGCACAGCAGCCACGGGGAGAACGCTCGAGATAGAACGAACTTAATAATTGATAACATACGGGAATAAGTACTCAGACTGACACAAGCAGAGTCACCGAAGATGACATACCGGAAATGACACGTGACAGTACGAACATGTCACAGTGCCAATTCCAGCACACCACCTCATCTGAGGTGGCTCTACAGCTTGTGCAAGTCACCACCCTAGCTACTAGAGTTTACATCTAATGAGAATGTTAGAAGTCTAGTGGCTAGCAGATCACAAGTGTAAAGAAATGAACGGAGGATGCCGAATAAATACAAACTAGCCGCTCAGCCCACATGGGAAAGATTGCTGAGTCAAATTCCTGCCGGCTAGTGGTCAGCAGCTAGCATCTGTGCCGCCTGTCTGTTCATGGGGAAGAATGTTTGCAAGGATCGGAGCTGTCACGGGGAAGCTGATTTTCCCCCCACTGTATGGGGGCCTGCTTCTCCTTGTTTCACCCCTCGCCGTGTGTGTGACGTGTAACACCCAGTTAGCCGTGACACCGATCCGTGACCTGCCAGTTAGCCTGCTAGCTAGACTAACTTATTCAGTTTTATGTTATCACCGTTCCGAGCACCCGGCCCTGCGTGTTTTCTGTGTTTCACTGTCTATATATTTACCCGTTACAAATATATAGTCAGATCATCCTTCCTATAAGGTTATCGGTCCCGTACCGCGCTAGTGGTGCTCACAACATTTTGCTCGCTTCGGCCTCATCACCGATTCTACATCCGTTCTTACCGTTCCAATCCGTCAGCGGTTTAAAGACATCTCCGTTACCGTCTTTACCCGTTCGAGTACTCCGCCTACCGTTTGTGATTGGTGGTTTACTTTTCCGTTCAATCCGTTCTTATCCGTTACCATTTCCGTCGAAATTCTGGCATCTTATTTCGTTCCAAGTATGTCTCAAAACCGTCAAAATACCCTTGCAGAGGCTCTGCGGTCTGCAAGGCGGACTGGCGCCGCATCCCCGCAGTCCTCACCGTCATCAAACTGTCGCAAACGCGTGCATATGATGGTACAATCTCGGAATCGAACGAACTTAACACTCGCGACTGATCATAAGCATCATTAATATCCACTGGTGCCGGTAACTGATCGAGCAATTCTCAACACAGCATAAGATCGTAGAGCTACAAATTTTTTAAAATTCTAATACCCTGTTATCGAACGCTGAACTCTTACATGCAAGCCCAGATTCCAACATGAAAAAGTATGAAAACAGCAGTAAAATGTATCCGTCAAAATTGATATTATATCACAAAATACGAATTATTGTGTGTACAAAAGCTGTGAGCAGAACTGTCTTAGCACTCTAGCACTGGCACGCGAACAGCCACCTAGTACTTGCGAAGGCAAAACAATAATGAGTCCACTAGCCTGACCTTCGGTCAGAGTCTACTTATATCTCAATGCCCTGTCACATTTCCCAAAACTGTAACGGGTTCTAGCCCTTAAATCTTCATCTGGCCAATAGAAAGTCATTATTCCATGCCAGCTCTAACAATGTTACCGTTCACCGCATTCTGACTGACACGTCAGCGGCAAAGGAGTCACTGCCATCTTCGTCTTATCATTCCCTGGTCATTTGATGGTGACCATATCTTCTCTGACAAGTCTGCATCTCACAGATGGTCATCTTCGTAAAGCCTGTCATGCTGTCACCACTGTCATGCGTGTCACCAGCTGAACAAACCCGGCGCGGTACCATGAAAAGCCGGCGTTTGTTACAGCTGTCGCAAACGCGTGCATATGATGGTACAATCTCGGAATCGAACGAACTTAACACTCGCGACTGATCATAAGCATCATTAATATCCACTGGTGCCAGTAACTGATCGAGCAATTCTCAACACAGCATAAGATCGTAGAGCTACAAATTTTTTAAAATTCTGATACCCTGATATCGAACGCTGAACTCTTACATGCAAGCCCAGATTCCAACATCCCCCATCTGTAGCTGCTGCGTGCAGTAGCACAGACTCAAATGTGGGCTTGTTCAGCATACTGGGTCGTATCACCATCTGCCATGAACTTGCCCAGACTGAAAGTGAACATACCAATGCCTTCACCTTCTCCGCCCTGTAACATTCTGGCTCTGACCAGTGGATTCTTGAACACCAAGACCCACATACACCTGCGGCCAATAGGTCCATGTTCCAGATGCCCAATCACATGCAAGCGTCCTGTCTGACTCAATCGCCTGAAGTACGCAGCCCTGCTCTCGGTCATGTCTGTTAAATAGTAAGATGGAACGTGGACACATGCCACCACACGACTGGCCATTACTGCCAACGGAAACGCGATATCCAGCGCTGCGAACCAAGGCGAAGTCACCACAGCGTCACAGACACCATACTTCTCCTTCCATATGCGATAGTTGCCCGGCTGAAGTGCGTCATGCGCCTCAGACCAACCCAACTGAGAGTTCCAGTCATTGTTCATGAATCTCAACTGCGGCCATTGCTCTACCATTACCTCACTGATGACCCCAGTGCCTGCCCACGGGTCCCACACGCCATTGACGGACTTCCAGTCCACCTCTGTCGCCAAACGCCTCACCTCAGAGGGCACTGTGATAACCAGTTCAAGCCCCCACTGCAGCGCGCTAGCTTCTCTCACCTGAGCCTTAGTCATGTGCCTCAGCTCTCCTCGTCTTTCAACTTCTTCTTCAGCCAGCGCAGGCATAAGAGGTGCATCCCTCAGATGCCTTGCCATGGCCTTCTGTTCCCGGTATTTCTTGCTCAGCACCGTGCGATGCCCCTCATTCCAATGCCCTGGCATGAAGATCTGCACAGCCTCAGAGAGCTTGTCCTGTCTTCCCCAATCAATCTGATCTGGCATGCCCAAGAACATGTCCTCCTCCTTCAACAGCATCTCCCTTGATGAAATGGCATGCCAAGGCTGAAACTTGTTTCCCTTCACCACCCGACGAGGACCCACGTCTGCTGGCAACAGGCGCATCTCCGCCGACAGCTTCTCATTCAATTGCTGCTCCTTTATGCCCAGTCCGTCCTCTAGGGCACCGGAGCTCTCGTCTTTCTGGGTCTGCACCTCGGCATTGGCGGCTTGCATCCCCGTGCCTGAGCACCTGGGGCATAGCCACTCGCCTTCTGGTACTCCATCCAGTGCTGGGGTCAGACACCACAAGTGGTACCCCCTGTTGCATGCGTCGCACAACAGCATCTCTGCCTCCCCATCGGTCTTCCTGCAAACTTCACATGCTAGGTGCTTACTGGGAACGGCTGCACTGCAGTCATACTGATCCTTCACCTGTAGGTGACATGGCGCGATGCTCTGCACGGTGCTCTTCTCTCTTAACTTGGTGGCGTCCTCAAGCACCACCACACCATCTCGCTGTATCTTGACCAGCTTCAGAATGGCAGATTTGGTCGCGACTTCCATGCCGCTGCGAGGCTTCTGCCTGATGTAGACGAAATCGCCCACCTTAAACTGGTGTGGACTAGGCTCATAGCCCCCACCTCTTCTCCCTTCATAATGCAATGTATCACGATGCTGTGTGACCTCCAGGCTGCAACCAGCGTGTACCATCAATCGCCTCACCACCTGTGCTCTCTGGTGGAGGTCCTTGACTCTGGCATCCTTCTCATCTTCGACCTCAGCACCAAAATCCATGCTGGGCGCCCGTTTCAAATCAGGAGGCACTACTGCCTCTTGAGCGAACAACATGGTGAACGGTCGCAACCCCCGTGGACTCCTGGCGTGCTGCATTATAGCTCAGCACTAGTGGCCAGAGCTGCTCATCCCACTCATAATCGAGACCCTTCTCCAAGGCAAGCTTCTTAAAGCAGAACTTCATAGTGCGTACCACTCTCTCGGTCAGCCCATTGCCTTCTGGTGAGTCTGGCGAGGTGACCCGCCGGTCGATCAGACAGTCTCTGCATAGCTGCTTGATGAACTCGCCTTCAAACTCATTTCCTCCATCCACCAAGCATTCTGCCGGCGCACCAAACACCGCCAGTACATGGCTGCGGAATGCCGCTGCGATGGTGCTCGCCTCCTTATCAGGAATGGGCACGCAGATTATGAACCTGGTATAGTGCTCGGTCATGATGAGCACTCGGTTGTTGCCAGACTTGGTCTCTCTCCTCGAAGGCCATGCCAAATCCAGCGACCAACGATACATGAACGACACGATCTCAAGGGGGGATAAACATTCCTCCTCTCTCGCATAATGAGTCTTCACACGCTGACAGGTCTCACACTGGGTGACCACAGCCTCCACGTCTTTCTTCAGATCAGCCCACCAATGGCGCTGCCACAGGAGGTGCTGCGTACGTCTTATGCCCCAATGTCCAGTTCTGGAGTGGTATTCCTTTACCAACGCGAGACGGTCAGCAGGCTTAGGTATTCTCACCTCCTTGCCCGACATGGTGACCATGTAGATCTCGTCCGTGGCCTCGTCCCATCGATGTCGTGTTGCTCGCCTCCTTACTCGACGAACTTCCTCTCCTGGCAACCTCACTCTACCATTGGACTTCAACCATCTAAGGCACCATGCATCATCGTGTACGTCTCGATGCTTGTCACGGTCTGACTGCTGCTCAGCCACGCTGGCCATCAGATCCTCAAATCTGGTGGTACACGTCAACCTGGGGAGCCTCATCTCTGACTCTCTGGCAGGCGGACTCCAGGCAGGCACATCCACGCGCGCTGCTGGGGTTGCGCCCTCCTTCACGAAGTGGTTCTCATGCCTCTGACGATACTGCGCCATGGTGTAGAGCTGCCACTCGTTCTTCTTCTTCTTCTTGGTTCCAGCCTTCTGTCGCTGGGCTCCAATTCCTTCTGCGCCTTTCTGCCCTTGCGAGCACATTATCCGCAGCTTCTCCTCCCAGTCGCGATGGGTCATAGTCTTCGCCACCTGCTGGGTGTATGCGTTCGAATTCTCAACCCATTCCGCCAGCAAAGCTTGCCTCTGTTGAAGGTCCGACCTCTCGTGGTCTGCCCAGTTGTTGTCTACAGCGATGGGCTGTCCTGGGGAATTCTCCGCCTCTGGGGATTCCTTGCTGTGAGGGAGCCCCTTCCTGATTGCTTCTGCGACTGCCATTAGCAGCTCCATTGCCCTGCGATCCATGGCCAGGCCCAGAATGCTTGCCAATTCTACGTCGTTCAGGCCATCGGCCATGCGTAGCTCACTTGCGCTGTAGCCCATGGCTCGCGTCTTCTCTTCGAGGTTCACTTCTCGAGATTCTTCCTCGGCGTCTTCACCGTCCTGGTTGCGCACCACGGTGCCCATCCTCGCTCTTCTGAACGCTCTTGACCCTTGCGTCGCCATGATGGTGGGTAGTGC
>LGRX02033131.1:0-84297 GCA_001247695.2 Cymbomonas tetramitiformis | reverse complement strand
CCCCCCAAGGCGATCCATAAATAATTAAATGCAATAGTGTTTTCGAGTGGTCTCGGACTTAATTATTTAAAATCCTATCTATTGCACACTCTCCTTGACGCAAAATTAAATATTTTTTGAACCGCTATTTACTATTACTATTGTACATTATCATCACCGCAAAATTAGTTATTTCTGAAGCTACTCACTATTACTATTGCATACAAATTCCTTGGCGGAATCGTTGATTACCGCGCTGCACATTTACTGCAAATGAGTTATTTACGGAATATTACACCTGTGCTTACAAACGATATATCAATATGTTCGTCTATGAAAGACCTATTTGTGGTACATTTTTCAGCCAAAATTGCCAAGTATATCAAAAGGTAAGCCCATTCCGAGCATTTTCGGTTATTACCGCACTCACTGGCATAGGGTTTCGCAGTCATCTAGGTCTCTGTATAATGGATACGGGGTATAAGGTATTGAACACAAAATATTATTCAAGCTTCACGCATACATTACCAATAGGTCTGTCAAGTTCCATTTGCACATCGTAATGCTGTCCCAATCAACAACCAACGTGTTACAAGTATCTTACACTCGGCACCTCCGGAGTGGGTACATTCACGGGGAGCCCAATCTTGCCACCCCCACTGTAAGGGGGGAGCACAGTGGGTCTCCTGTCTGTCACCCCTCAGCCCGATGTGTCACCAGTGTCCGTTGTCACGGTTGTCACGGTGTGCTATAAAACACTCACCTAAGTATTTTATATCATCTTAGTATCTGAGAACACCTGCCCCTGCGAGACTGTTCTGCACACACGCATTCGACATATATATCGACATATATATATCTCACTTCTTGTCAGGTTATCGGCCACCACTTGTGGGTGTTCGTTGATTACTTTTGATCCCTGGAGGGCACGTCGAAACTCCTTGAAAACCGCCGCACGTCGCCGACAGCAACTACATCTCGATCTCGGCCACCGTTGAAGATCGCGGCCGCGTCAAAATTTTATCACCAAACAGTTGACAATTTGGGCTACAGTTGTGCCCCGTCGTTTTTACGCATTTCCGACCATTCCCAACTACGTGCCCTACACTCTGGACGGCAGCGCCCGAACTGTGGCAAAACTGGTTTACCGCACGTTATTTTTGACCTCACCGCCGTTTTCCTCGTCGAATTTCACCCCAATTTGGCTTTTACATCGCCCGTTTTGGTTGATTTTACGAAGAGTTACGTTTTAGACACGCACCCAAACGCGCCCTCGCCTTTCTGGACAGCAGCACCGCTCCTGCAGGACAACTGGCTTGACGCACGACTTGTTTGACGTCACCGGCGTCTTCCTCGTCAAAATCTACTCCAATTTGACTCATCCATCGCTGGATTTGGTTCATTTTTCAGAAAGTTATGTCTTCGCTTGGGAACCCTAACTTCGCGTTCGCGGAATTCTCCAGCCAGCGGTCAGCCACCATGTCCGCTGACCGCCAGAATGCGCGCATGCCCACTGTTCATTCAGCGTTGGCATCTTTTCGAGTACATCGACGGCATCCTGCACCTGGCTATGGTCTGGTGGTGTCTGGTGGTGCTTATGCACCAGACACCAACATCGAGTCTATCGCCTTCGCCAATGACGACAACTCTGAGCACGACGAGTTGCGTCCGCAGCATCCTCCGCTCTCCGCTCCACCCTTCGTGCCCCTTGGCCACTGTGTGGTGGTGTGCGGTGGTGTTACAACACCAATCCCACCGATTCTCCCCTCTGCTTGCGCGCTCATTGGCGGCAGAGTGGGGGCACGCCGCATTTTTCACCTTCCATCCCCCTGCCCCCTCTTCGTTGACGCATCCGCTCTGGTGGTGCCAGGCCGCTTTTGGCTTTGGCATCGCACCGGCGTTGGTTGAACGTTGTAGGGGTGGGTGTTGCCTCACTGGCGCTTGACGCATGCGATCGAGGGCGACTCCGCCGCCAGCAGGATTACGACAGCAAAGCACAGCTCAGCATTGACCCTTCTCCATGCCTGCACGGTGTGTGATGATCCTCGAGGGAACTGAGTTTCTTTAGATTTACTTAGCAACAGACTTTTGGACATCTTGGGATGGCACATGCCGGACTGCTCGAGCCAGTTTGGCTCCTAGACCCTGCAGTGCTCCTGCCTCTTTGCCTGGTGACACCTCAACCCCACGGGGTGAGGTGGTGTCACGGGGAGCCCAATCTTGCCACCCCCACTGTAAGGGGGGGGCACAGTGGGTCTCCTGTCTGTCACCCCTCAGCCCGATGTGTCACCAGTGTCCATTGTCACGGTTGTCACGGTGTGCTATAAAACACTCACCTAAGTATTTTATATCATCTTAGTATCCGAGAACACCTGCCCCTGCGAGACTGTTCTGCACACACGCATTCGACATATATATCGACATATATATATCTCACTTCTTGTCATACATTTGTGAAGCTGGACTGCCTACAAACAGTATGCCTCTCCTTCTTGTCTCAGGTGCGGAGATGCGTTATTCGTATATAATATATCAACTATTGATTGTTGTACAACCACCGTACGGCTTGCAATAATTATTTTTTTAAAACTATAGATTGTCGTACACCACACGATGCATCCTCTTTACATATTTTTTGAACTATTTACTATTTACTATTGTACTGACGATCCGGCATTGGGAATAATTATTTAAAACTTGTTGCCCTATTGGTCACACTCCATTGCCGCGAGTTATTTATTTTATGCCAATTGTATACGCTTCACGATTTGCGACCCAAATAATTAATTAATTATAAAATCAATAATGAAGACACAGTATTCAAATTCCACAGTCACCGGCACCGGCGGCGGCGTAGCCGCCACTATGACACATTCTGACATAATTCTGACATAATTCTGACATAATTTTGCCAAGTTGCTTCGCCCGCAGTGCGTCCGATCGCAGACCCTACCTACGTACATACTCCATGAAAACTGTGTGGGTTGTGGTTTCGTTGTTTACGTAGTTGGGAGTGGTGTGATACGTACCTCGCAGGTATTCTCATGTCCACCGTGACCAGGGATGCTCAACACCACGTCGTCCCAATTACATACTCTTGCTTGCTGATGAATGAGAGTGAGGTTTCCCATGGGATGCAGCTGCTGTTTAGCAACGGGACGTATGGCGACAAGTATGACCAAGCTGACCGACGTGAAATCTCCGACAAGGACAAAGGTCTTGCTGCGGCTTGGGAGAAAAACATGCGCCATGCCAAGTTGTTCACGTGTGCTCGTCACCGCGGGGATACGGTGTCCACAACGGTCAAGCCTGGCGGTTCGGAGGCTAGGGCTTTGTTTGACCAAGCTGTGAAGGCCTTGACAATTCCTAAGCTGGAAGCCATCAAGGCGCGGTACTCCACGCGTGCTGCGGAGTTCCTTGGTAAGGCAACTGACGAGTCGCAGTACATGGCAGCTTGTGGGAAGCTCCATGGGGAAAGTGTCAACTACAGCAGCGTGGAGTCCATGAATGCAGCCAACGATGCGGTGCGGAAGGAATTCAAGGAAGGTGTGCACATGCCAAAGGCCCTATTAACAACGGTGAAGCTGACGGAGAGACGGTACAACACAAATAAAGCCGAAGCCCAACGGGCTACCAGTGAGATGCCACCCGCGTTGATCAGGGATCTTGCTGAAGCCTTGGACAAGGCAACTGAAATTACGAGCGGGATCTCTTTCACCGCAAGTGATAAGGTGGTCGCCAGGATCGAGTCCACAGTGACTCCTGGTGTCAGCTACATCAGCACGCTCCGCGCGGGGGAGCCTGCGGAGTGTGATTGTGGGTGGCCGAAACTGCACGGCTTACCGTGCCACCACAATCTGGCTCATGCGCGGGTGACCGGACGTAAGTGGGAGGATTACGTGGACGTGATGAAGACAACTGCACAGTGGAAGAAGCAGTATCCTGTGCATCTTGTTTTCCCACCACATCCGAACTTGACTGATTGTGAGGCGCATCCTTTGTACGATCCTCGGTTGCTACTTCCCCCAACGGCGGCCAAAAGAAAATGCCGCCCACAGAAGCAGGCGCGGAAGAAAGGAATCCTGGAGAGGGTGCTTCCGAAAAAGAGATCAAAATGCAGCAAGTGTGGGCAGGAGGGACACCGTCGCAACAAGTGCAGTAGGATCTAAAGTACTAGTGCCGAGATTGCTGTTGTAGCACCGCCGTGCTGAGATTGAAGTACTGCAGTAACTAACGAAAGATGCAACAAGTGAAGTAGGATGTAAAAAGCCAGTGCCGAGATTCCTGCTGAAGCACCGCCGTGCTGAGATTGAAGTACTGCGTGCAGTAACTAAACATGTGAAAGACTTGCTGAGGTTTGCTGAGAAAGAGCCACCGAGCTGATATGGGAGTGTGGTTGTGTAATTTGAAGTACCCTTCTTTTGAGATATGTATACTCGGTGTCCCTTTATTGTATCAAACATTTACCTCCGATTCCATGCCTGCTTAGGTTGTTATCGTGTCAGTGATATCTTGCGTGCATCGTTCTAGGTAGAATGGTTATTATTACCCGGGCCATTTTATTTTTACCAGCAAATGTAATATGATGTCGGAATGTAACATTAGTATTACCAGCAATATGCAGTATGATGTCAAGATGTTAGAATATTATTACCAGCAAATGTAATGTGATGCTGGAATGTTATGTACGGTTAGAATGTAATGTGATGCTGGAATGTTATGTACGGTTAGAATGTAATGTGATGCTGGAATTTTATGTACGGTTAGAATGTAATGTGATGTCGGAATGTAATGTACAGTCGGAATGTAATGTAAAGTAATGCATAGAATGCATTGTAGTGTAATAATGCCCACAAGGTATAAAATGAAATGCCTACACCCAATCTGGATTAAAATGAAATGTCTACACCCAATCTGGATTAAAATGAAGTGCCTACACCCAATCTGGATTAAAATGAAGTGCCTACACCCAATCTGGATTATACTGAAATGTCTACACCCAATCTGGATTAAAATGAAATGCCTACACCCAATCTGGATTATAATGAAATGTCTACACCCAATCTAAACTTATCCCTATATTATAACATTGAATTGCCCGATTCTTTTGGTTTTGCGAATGTGTATGCCATAGTGTAGCATCCGTCTCCGTAGGGTTTTATGGGTGTGCGGGACCCGAATAACCCGAACCCGAGGGAGCATGAGGCACACAGGCTCCGGCTCCGTAGGAGCCTGAATAAGCCAGGATCCGATGATTACCGAACCTGAAGGGTTCATAAAATCCAAGCTCCGTTAGTTCCCATCACCGATGGAGCCTTAAAATCCTAGACTCCGTGCGAGTCCGTACCCATTCGAGTTCTAGGGTACCAGGCTCCGGCTCCGTTGGAGCCTCAAGGTCTCAGGCTCCGACGGATACGGTTTGGACTCGTTGTCGACACTGGGCTCCACATCCTCCACCTGCGAAACATGCATAACAGGGGCCGGCACGGCGGACGCCGATGCCGCCGCACCACCTGCCGGAACCTGCCCCTCCGGCGTGATCCCCACCGCAGCGGCAGGGCCACACACCAGAGCCGATGCATGCACCTCCGCTCCGCTCCCAGGAATGAAAGATGCGTGGGTAAAATGTACCTTGTCTTGGGCGGCCTGAACCTCAGTGGTGAGGGCATCAAGCCGCCGCAAGATGCCCTCGTCGTCCGCGCCGTCGGCCGCAGGCTGCACGCTGAAGCCGTAGGCCGACACGTCGATGCCGCCAATCCCGCCCGCGGAAAGCACAACGGGAGGACCGTAAGCCGACGCCGCACGGGCGAAGGCCTCCGGACCATCATCCGCAGCCTCCTGGAAGACCTGCACAAGTGCCAGAGTGTGTAGACCCTCCGCATCCTCCTCCTCAATAGGAATGCAGAAGGCCGCCGCCGTGGCCGACGAATGCTGGCGCCCACCAAGAGGGCAGTCGCGGTACGCGTGATAGGCGTCCCCTTTGCCCGCCTTGCGGCAACGGTGGCAAAGGGGCTTCGCCTTCATGTTGTCCCTGGCGAACCCCACAGGCGGTGCCGCGTGCACACCCACCCGATGGCCTCGCGGATGCTGCTTACCGCGTGGCTGTGGTTGCTGCTGTCGCTGAACCGCGCCCGCACGATTGTCCCGCACGAGCGCCTTCAAGGCGGCGATCTCGTCGAGGAGAACGGCGTACTCAGACGACGTGATAAGCGCGGAGGGCTTACCGCCCGCCCCCAGCGTCTGCTTCTCACGCACTGCCACCCCATCGTCTGACTGCGCCCAGGCTTGAAAGACGGCCACGACGAGGGCCTGAAGCGAGCGGAGAGTGACCCCGCCGAGGTCACCCGCAAGCGGGTACCGCACCTTCACCGCCGCGTAGAAGATCGGGTCGAGGCGGTTGTAGAGCGACAGCTTGCGGGTCTCGTCGGTGGGCTGCCAGTCTCGGTTATCCCGCACCAGACGTTGCTCACGAGCCAAGATGGGCTGCGGGTCAACGCCTGCGGGATAACGTAGAGCCGCGTGCTCCTGCTGGTGGCTCTCACGTAGCGCGGCTGGCACGCTCCCCTTGATAATGTCGATAAGGGCGCGACGTCCATCTCGGTCAGCCGAAGAGTCCGTACCGCGAAGCCAAGTGTCCGCCACGGAGTTGCGCTCCACGACGAGGGCTAATTAACCTTCTCGATAACCAGAGAGGTGGGGTCGTCGAGGTCAAAGGGAGCCAAATCCAGCCCAGCGGACTGAAACTCGGTACGAAGCTGCACCACCAGCTCGGAGAGGCGGTCCGCGTCGTCAGTACCACGATAATGATGTTTCTTGGAACCAAGGATATCCTCGCGGATACCCTTGGCCCAAGCCCGATGTAATCTCCCCTTGTAGACCACGTCAACCGCGGCATGCTGGTCAACAAGGTGCTTCCGCAACGCGACAGCGGTGTCGGAGTTGCTGGAAGCAGCAGGGGGCACCACAGGCGGGGTGCTAGCGGTTGGGGTGTCCCGAACCGCATCTATAAGCCGTATCGAGGCGGCCAAATCGGAATCCTTCAATAGGCGCTTGCGAGCCCGTGTAGATGTCGCCATACCTCTGAAAGCCATAGAAAAGATGACGCGCGGTAGCACGTTTGGGTGTTGTGGCGGAAATGGAGCGAAGACGTAACGGCAGAACGTGCGGAGCGGCGAAAAGAGCGTGGGGCACTTGCAAATGTCGATGTGGTCGAAGGTGTCCGGAGCACCAGCCCAAAATACGTAAACCGGCGGGATCGGGGCAGGTAAAGTAACGCAAATGAACATTGCCAAAACCGAGCAATAGCAACGCGCGGTGCCCATGACTCGCAACCGCAAGAGACGTCTACCGTAAAGTCATGTCCAAATCCTAGTCGCACCCAAACGCGCAAGTGCGCACCACCTCCTCAAGCGGCGGCTTAGCCAATCATGGCCAAGATAGCAAGTGGAATGAAAACGTGGATGGGGCCACGACCTACCGGAATATCCAAGTACACTAGATATCAGAAAGTCCCGTACTCGTGTGGATAAACTGTATAAGATAAATAAACCCTAAGCTAGATATACCCGGAACGGTCTCGGACGGTCTCGAAGTCTAGCCTACCTGTGACACCGCGTGTGTCACAGTACGAACCTACAGATCAGTCAGCAGTCCAGTGTTGGTCCTAGGGATCTGTCATAGGGGCCTGACCGGGACTCCCAGTCAGGGCTGCCTATACAGATTTCAACAACCCTTGGTCATGCTTATGTTAATAGGATTTTTCTAGGGCCAAGGTCTCTATGGCCCGGGCCTATATATGTTATTGCGGTTTTAGGGCCAACCCCAATGGTATGACATGGTGTCATACCCCTTGGCCAACGTATGTTACGGCTTCGGCCAAGCCCAGCCCCCGTTGGGAAAAACCCTTGGTATTACGGGCCGGGGGGTGTTTTGCATGTGCTCCGAATGCGGAGCCTGATCTGCAAACCTTGCCCCTACAGGCTATACAGCCAAGAGACCGAGTCCGGATTGGTTAGTCAGATACCTCTATCGTATGAGGATGAGGATCCGGTTCAATCGTTTGATACCGCGAGGAACGAGGCGTCTCTACAAAAGGTTTTTCAACTTGTACTGTATAGGTTACTCTGGCTGAGACCACGAGCCTCCGGACGCGATTTTTTTTCACTTTTTTAAGGATTTTTTATTTTTCTGTACTAGACCGGAGGCTCTGGCACTTTTCGCGTGAGGCCAAAAAAAAGGTTCTCCGAATGCTTTAAAGACTTTACAGTGCCAAGAATATGTTTAGACAAGCAGAAGTTCTGCTTGGAGCGGGGTCAAAAAGTCATTAGGCTCTTCACAAACACTGGTAATCGGATTTTTACAGTAAACATTGGTAGACAGCAAAACTGTAAATCTTACAAAGTGCATAACTTTTCAATGGATCCTCTATTTTCGATCATCTAACCATCATTCCAAACTGGATTTTCACCCCCATCTCCGTCGGAATCAACTATGCTACGCTAATATGTTGCCACGTATATCCATTTCACCCAACATGTCGATATATACAATTATATAGATATCGATGATGTTCACTTCAACGAGTTACATACTTTTTCTAGCCTTCTTACTTCGGCTACGCGCCGTGATCGGCACTACCGGCTCTGTCTTTCTCCTTTTCTTTGAAGTCGTACGTTCCCTTGCCCTGCAAATGTCGCACTTGCTACTGCAATTCGCCTTTCCGACGTTCGCATCTCCAAAATACATCGCTATCTTCTTGTGGCGGCATATCTTTTTCTCATCACAATATTCCTTCATGATTTTCAAGCGTTCATGACCCACATCTTGCGTTTGTGCGTTAGTAAGGGACGAAGCAAGCTTCTTAAAATCTTGTGCCGAGTATAGCAACAAACATGTGCTATCATTTCCATCTCTACCCGCTCGTCCGATCTCTTGAACGTACCCATCAAGTGAATGCGCCATAGAGTGATGCACAATCCACCGCACATCTGCTTTATCAATTCCCATCCCGAAAGCCGTTGTCGCCACCACTACCTTGGTCGCCCCTTGCATCCACCTCGTGTACACTTCGGACCGCTCGAAATCTTGCAGATCTCCATGAAAATGTCCTGCTAGAATTTGTTGTGTCGTGAGCCAAGTTGATAATTTCTCGCATTGCTCCTTTGTGCTACAGTACACTATACCCGATGTTCCCGTCCCATCTCTTTCACTTTGTTCGATGATGAAACTACGAACTTGTGCCCACGATTCCGATACCACCGCCTCGCCCTCGTTTACGATGACCATCCCTTCTTTCTTTTCAACGATTGAAATATTCAAGTTCGTTCTCCTACTAGAGCCCATGAACTTGTCAGCCTGGTCTAATTTCAACGTTTTAATGATATCTTTTGTCGTCTTTTTTGAGGCCGTGCCGGTGAACGCACTGAAGGGAACACCTCTATATGTATCTCGAAGCTCTCCCAGGCGGCCATACTCCGGGCGAAAATCATGCCCCCATCGACTGATACGATGAGCCTCATCAATAACAAATCTAGCCAAGTGGCCCGACCCATGTAGACCACTTAATACCGCCCGCAGCTCGGTGTCTGTCATCAATGACTCCGGTGTGACATACAAAATTCTAATCGTTTGCTCCTTCAAAGCATGTAAAATCGCCCTCTTCTCATTACTCGAGCAACCGCCCGTGAACATAACGGTCGGCACTTCCTTTTCTATTAAACTACGCACTTGATCCTCCATCAGGGCCAGTAACGGCTGGACAACTATTGTCACCCCTCGTGATAATATCGCAAGCAACTGGTAGCACAAACTTTTCCCAGATCCGGTCGCTAGCACCGCTAAAAGGTCATGTTGTGCTAAGGCAGATGTACATATATCCTCTTGTGGCGGTCGGAACTCTGAATGCCGGAACATGTCTGTATTCACAAATCCCATTAACTCTGTTTGTAATGTCGCATCCTCCATATCGAAGTACCTGAGACAAACACATAACCACACAACCCCACTCACATGCTGCCATTTGCCTATTTCCCTATCAAAGACACACTGTGGATACCCGACATCAAAATATCATTATCGATCACCTGAATGCTTACTATCAAATATCGCTAATCACCATCCACCATCATAACACTATCATCTCCATCATCGACGCCATGATCATCGTCCTCGCTCTTAGGATCCATATCGGGAAGTGACGTCGCCAACATCTGCAGGGCGTTTTGTCGCAGACGGTCTAGTCCAGTCCTCAAGCGTACCCCCATCGTCATCATGCGTTGCTTCAACTGTACTATCATCTCCGCATCCAATACGGCTAAATCCGCCACGGTTCGAAGACCCAACTTCAAAAGCGTTTCCTCGGATCGCGGGCCCACACCGGGCATTTCAACGACTGGTGTGTCCCCCTCGACCCCAACGGAACCATCTGATGGGGAAGTTGGCGTAGGTGTCAACACAGATGCAAAGTTGGACCCACCAGGGAAAGACAATTTGGAAGTCTTCACGGACCAACTGTCTACCGTCGCATCCCCGACATCTGGATGAATCATCCTCGCCACAAGCTCGCTCACATTGGCATCCACGACTCTGCCTTGTTGACAAAGTCTAAGATGGTGAAGCACTTCGGATTTATTCCGATTTTGGGCATAGAGCTTCCCATCCTCGGCTTGATACCAACGCATGGAGTCCTCCGTGGCTTGGATGATTGTTCTCAGCTCCTCAGCCAACTTATGCTTGAGCGAGTTGATCTCATTTGTAAGCCGCTCATAATCCGTTGTCTCAGAAGCAACCCTCTGGCGGTGATATTCCAAGCCAGCCAGTTGTATCGCATCACCATCTTTGATAGACACCCGCACGTCTCCAAGCAAGAGATAATCAACACCAAGTGCTTGTGTCACCAATCCCTCTTCGCCGCTCCCAAACAAAGTGCGCTCCACATCACGAGCATGCAGTGGCTGCGCTCCATCCAGATGCACTCGAACAAACTCATCCACAGCCAGTTGGTGAGCAGGCGTGCCGGCAAACCCAAACCTGTCATCACACTGATGACACGCTGGCTGAAACTGCCCCTAACCCTACCCTCCGAGCCTAAATGGACCGTCCCGACGGTTCACAAAGCCCCCCGGAGCCATCGATATGTCAAAACGATCGGGACATGCACCGCTACAAGATGGCATATTGCATGATGGCTGATTCACAGCACCCTAATCACCAAACCCAAACCTGTCATCACACTGATGACACGCTGGCTGAAACTGCCCCTAACCCTACCCTCCGAGCCTAAACGGACCGTCCCGACGGCTCACAAAGCCCCCCGGAGCCATCGATATGTCAAAATGATCGGGACATGCACCGCTACAAGATGGCATATTGCATGATGGCTGATTCACAGCACCCACCGCTTGCATATATGGTACGGCGTCACCGAAAACCAAACAATGGCGCTGATGAAATTCATCTGCAGAGCCGTCAAACCCGAACTCATCCGCAAAGCTTTTGAACGCCTGCTGGTTCCCCAGAATGCTCGATAGTTGAACTTGCATTAACATGACGAGCGTCTGCAGGCTGCGCTCAAAACCTCGCGCCCATTTTGTCTCGGGCGGCTTCTCCACCACGGACACCGTTTCAACCTTTGCTTGGACGAGCATCGTTTGCACATAAGCATGCAGTCGTTGCTGTAGAAGCGCATCAGTCCTCCCTACTTCCATCACTCCACCATCCTCCGCCACACCATTGTTGAGCACATCAGTAGGCATCACGGCATGCAGGGGAATGGTTGGCTCCATAGAAGCCGAAGAAAACTCCTCCGCGCCTGCAGCTTCACAAATGCCGCGTTGAACACCATGCAACATATAGTTTGGGTCTTTGAAGCGCTCTGTCCGTGGACCGATGTACACTTGCCAATTGTCTAGAACCGCCGCCTTCAAGGTAGGACTCGAAGATAGACGAGATTGAACATCTCGTTGTCGGCGTTCCGAGAATTGAAGGAATTTCTTGCGGGAGCTACTTCGAGAGTAGGCCAAGCGAAAGAAGGTTGAACTCATCAACCGCATTATCAGCCCGTTGTTCCGCGACACTGTGATTAGCACCATTGTGAACAACACTCGGATCATCTGAAATAAGCGGGTACTCGTCGAGGACAACAACAAAATGATGCCCATCATTACCGTTTCCCCTTTAGATGCCGCCGTGAAGTTCCCAGTGTCGTAATTCCGCTTTGCACACCCAGCAGCTAGCACCCGTGATGCTACTGTAGCAAGCACTGGACAATTACGATCCAATGCCCCCTGAAAGCGAGGCAGATCCAAGTCCACAGTTGTGAGATCTCCAGTCGCATCTCGGAAGTAGGCGAACTCGGGGTGTTTTTTGATCTTCCGCAACTCCACATCCATTGCGCCACCTAGAGCCTCTAAATCCACATCAGGCAAATGGCTCCCCATATCCACATCGGCACAAGTTGCTTCCTCCCCCTCAAAGCTGGAATCGGATTCGTCTGAAGCTTCGGAACAGGATAGCTCGATGGAAAGACTTGATTCAGAATCGGAATGAGCATTGGCCATCTCGTACGAGGTTTGCCCAGCGAGTTCTGTGATCATAGTACCATCCATGACATGCGGGTCATCCAGCACCACCCCGGATGTCGTTCTCGACAACACCTTTTCCTTCAGCTGATTCAAGATGTCAGTGCAGTCATGAAGGAGTGGTGAGTGAAGCAGCTGGTCGATGTTTGTCATGACCTCCTCTTGTGTCAAGATAGGCGTCTCAATGTCGCCCAGGAAAGCCCCACTGGCATCACCCATTACATTAGCATCATTCACGGCATCCACACCAACCGCGGAATCTACATACTCATCGAAAAATCGACCAATGTACGCACGATAATGGTGTTTGTTGCGCTCCCTCAACATATCTTTCCACTGAGCACTGCACACCACATCACGGCGTTGTCCATTGATCTTGTGCCGCATATACTTGTGAGCGAACCAGTTGAGCATGGACCCAAATGTAGGGGTAGGGATGTCCTCATGGGGATGAAATTGCGACATACAACGGGATAGCACATATTCGATCGGCTTCCAATACTCGCTCGTACGAGTGCGGGTACCCCAAATGTCTCGAACACTATAAACGTTTTCATGAGCATCACGGTTTGCCCTGCTCAACGGTGTTTGCAGATAAAGGCTCTCATACGCGATGATTGCATATAAAAATATTTCAAATACTTGTGTGCTTGTGGTCTCCTTAGGCCATTGAAATCTATAATTTGCCTCTAATTTGCCACGAAGCCATGCACCCATCCTACAACAAAACACAAAACATAATACAAAACAATTAGTCTCTCGGGCAAGAAAATCTGTGACTAAACTTATAACACGCATGACTGAAACTGTCCCTAGCCCACCCTCTCCACCTAAAATGACCCCCCCGGGGCCTCAAAAGGCCCCCTTCACCCATCCTTATACCCACATGCTCCCCACACCCTGCACTACAGGACTGTGCTGACCTCTCCTTCAATTTCTCATCAGCCCTCGCACTATACCCTATCCTGTATGACACTGATGACACGCATGACTGAAACTGTCCCTAGCCCACCCTCTCCACCTAAAATGACCCTCCCGGGGCCTCACAAGGCCCCCTTCACCCATCCTTATACCCACATGCTCCCAACACCCTGCACTACAGGACTGTGCTGACCCCTCCTTCAATTTCTCATCAGCCCTCTCACTATACCCTATCCTGTATGACACTGATGACACGCATGACTGAAACTGTCCCTAGCCCACCCTCTCCACCTAAAATGACCCTCCCGGGGCCTCACAAGGCCCCCTTCACCCATCCTTATACCCACATGCTCCCAACACCCTGCACTACAGGACTGTGCAGACCCTTCCTTCAATTTCTCATCAGCCCTCTCACTATACCCTATCCTGTATGACACTGATGACACGCATGACTGAAACTGTCCCTAGCCCACCCTCTCCACCTAAAATGACCCTCCCGGGGCCTCAACAAGGCCCCCTTCACCCATCCTTATACCCACATGCTCCCCACACCCTGCACTACAGGACTGTGCTGACCCTTCCTTCAATTTCTCATCAGCCCTCTCACTATACCCTATCCTGTATGACACTGATGACACGCATGACTGAAACTGTCCCTAGCCCACCCTCTCCACCTAAAATGACCCTCCCGGGGCCTCAAAAGGCCCCCTTCACCCATCCTTATACCCACATGCTCCCCACACCCTGCACTACAGGACTGTGCTGACCCTTCCTTCAATTTCTCATCAGCCCTCTCACTATACCCTATCCTGTATGACACTGATGACACGCATGACTGAAACTGTCCCTAGCCCACCCTCTCCACCTAAAATGACCCTCCCGGGGCCTCAAAAGGCCCCCTTCACCCATCCTTATACCCACATGCTCCCCACACCCTGCACTACAGGACTGTGCTGACCCTCCTTCAATTTCTCATCAGCCCTCTCACTATACCCTATCCTGTATGACACTGATGACACGCATGACTGAAACTGTCCCTAGCCCACCCTCTCCACCTAAAATGACCCTCCCGGGGCCTCAAAAGGCCCCCTTCACCCATCCTTATACCCACATGCTCCCCACACCCTGCACTACAGGACTGTGCTGACCCTTCCTTCAATTTCTCATCAGCCCTCTCACTATACCCTATCCTGTATGACACTGATGACACGCATGACTGAAACTGTCCCTAGCCCACCCTCTCCACCTAAAATGACCCTCCCGGGGCCTCAAAAGGCCCCCTTCACCCATCCTTATACCCACATGCTCCCCACAGCCTGCACTACAGGACTGTGCTGACCCTTCCTTCAATTTCTCATCAGCCCTCTCACTATACCCTATCCTGTAACTTTGGGGCATCAGCCCTCTCACTATACCCACCTTGTAAACCCTAGGGGCCTTTCTATTTTGCACAAAGGGTTTATCTTATCGTTTACTTGTTACTTGGAGATATGTAAAGTAACAATACGAGGCTTACCTTCAAATAGACTCTTCCATAGCTCGTTGTGACTTGGTGTGCAAGTTGATACGCCTAATCTTGTCTTCTTCATCATAGGACCCCCCAACCAAAGAACCCAATCAGCCATGGCCAATAACACAAAGTTAATGAGGTTTAATGAAGCAAGGGGGGTATGTATCTTATAGGGGGAGGTGTTACCTTTCGAAAGAGCCTTCAAGCCCTTAGTTTGAGGCGGTGTGCAAGATGCTATGGCTAATCTTGTCCACCTAGGTGTAGCCCCCCCTTGCCCAACAACCCAATCAGCCATGGAATAACGCAAAGATAATGAGGTTTAATGAAGCAAGGGGGGTATGTATCTTATAGGGGGAGGTGTTACCTTTCGATAGAGCTATTAAGTGAGGTTTCATGAGGTGTGGAAGATGCTATGGCCCCCCTAGGTGTAGCCCCCCCCTGCCCAACAACCCAATCAGCCATGGCCAATAACGCAAAGATAATGAGGTTTAATGAAGCAAGGGGGGTATGTATCTTATAGGGGAAGGTGTTACCTTTCGAAAGAGCTATTAAGCGCGTGGTTTCATGAGGTGTGGACGTTTTTAGGCGTGGTTTGGTGCGCCAATCCTATGGAGAGAGAATTAACCTATCAGCCATGTATAGTTCCATACCCACGCGCATATGTGAAGGATGCGACAAGGAAAAGTGGAAAATATTTCACCTTAGGACTAGTATTCCGCGGTCGCGCGCATCCACCCGTGCAGATTTGCGCTTGTACGCCACCAATCACTCACGCATTTCGTGTGCGCAAAACGCGCTTTTGGAGCGACCATTCTCAAGGATGCTTACGGTCTAAAGACACAAGATAAATTCTAAGCGTATCTATGGGGTATTAACTCTTGGAAAATTTTCGCTAGAGGTCCCACAAAAAATTCTAGACATCTCAATAACGTGTCGAAAATCCGTTCTGTTGCGGTCCGTGCGGCAGTTCGGAAGAAAAAAGGTAGCGAAATTCAGCCCAAAACACGAAAAGAACCAGAGTTTACGAGCTGCTTTCCATTCTTGTCGTGTCGAAAATCGCGATCGGCCGCGCAGCGGCCGCAACTCGTAAACTCTGGTCTCAGCCAGACGAGAGAATGTATTTGTATAGGTCGAAGTTGGTGCCTTCACAAGTTGCACTGACCGGTGACGCCGACGACTGTAATAGCTGCGACGACGGTGTTTACAAGATTTTGAACAGCTTGAACAATTATTATGAGTCTTCAACCTCGACAGCGACCCCTCCGCTCCCAGCGATGGATAGTTTGCTTCGCAGCAGCCTGTCTGACAGCTAATTTGTTTTCGACAGCAAGGGCCACTGACCCCGAGGGGTGCAACTTGCCCGATCAAGATCAGAACTGGGCAAGTAAGCCATATGGCTACTATGGTTTCTCAACTTTCGAGAACGGAATCGGGCGAGTGTGATGCAGGTAAAACGCGCACGTTCCCCCAATGCTGCAGCACCGACCCCGGTGGCAGTTCGAGCCCATAACATAAATCATCACTGTCACCATTCTCTGAAGTCTTATTACAGTGTCTATTGTCCTGAGAGTTGAAGGAGCGAACTCATCTGATACTAAAAAATAATGTGTTAAGCCAGTGTCTTCCTGGGCTTCGAACGAATTCGTCTTGTATTATACAACTACAGTATGATTGCGCTGAGACGTCACTTCTACTAGGCAGAATGTGAAGTGGAGGGATCAAATTTTAGCATCATAGGTGAGCTATTTGTTCAAAAACTAGAAAACGATAATTCTGTTAACATTATTACATCCGTTGGAAAAACAATAAGTGAACTATAATAGGAACCAAACTCGTGAGTCATCTCAAGGTACGTTTCACCTGACCGCCGCCAAGCTTTTTTTCGGCTGCCAGAAAACTTCCACGAGTTATAAAACGCAGTGGTATACAGATGCCGTCCGATATCGTAGAGCAACTTCTACTAACGTTGGGTATCAAGTGTTGCAAAGGCTGCGACAGGTTGGATGCAGTATCCTGAAACCTGGAAGCTGTCATTGAATCCGACAGGACAATTGAAAGTGATAGGTACTTTAAGCTTTCTATTTTCAGAGACCACCACAACCTTGGGCGTCGAAGTTGATAAACAGATACTTCTATAATTATAGAAGTACATATATAACATTGAAGGCTTCTAAACAGTTACCTGAGAAGGGACATGCAGAGGTCAGATGACCCAGGCTGAGGGACTCAGAATCAGATGCCCTTCGAACGACGCCGCGGCTAAGTACTGTATCATACTAACCGTAGTCACAGGACTTGTGTCGGCTTCGGAGTGCTCGGACCCCAGTATAGTAGTACCCTCCAGGAACTGTTAGAATAGTGGCCGACTTTATCGCTGCGTGAATACTCGCACCAACTTTCTTTGTAGATGCGGAGTCTCACCGAACCGTTCTCTCAGAGCGCCACAGCCTCGCGGCTACTGCTATTATTATTCGTCACCCTTAGCAGCTAGATTCTGCACGGATCTTTTAAACAGTCTCCAGTTGACCATGACATCCTGGTACGCTTTTTGCTATGGTCTATGGAGCGTGATAATGTTAGAACTACGTACTTTTCTTGAACTCGTTTATAATGTAATTCCTGGCACCCTCGACGAACCCAAACAAGGCGCCAATTTCCCCTTAGTAGGACATCTTTAACTATTCTCGGGGATTTTCAATTGAAAACGGAGTGTGAATTTTCGAATATTCGAATATTAGAGAACAACGTGTCAAAGTGCTCAGAACACTCCAAGCGCTGTATTGCGGCTAGTGGCCCAGGAGGCTGGCAAGTCAACTTGTCGTAACCTCGCGTTCCTATTTTTCATCAGCGACTGTTCAAGCATGGTCAGAATGCTGATCTCGTTTGGTGGTGTCTTCAGTTCAGTTATTTCAAAATATTGGGAGCTTCCAGGAATTTGAAAGGTCCAGAAACGTCACTTTTCGGCCAAAATCCTAATAACAGTGTTTCCAAAGGGTTTAGGTTTGTGGCATGCACTGTGACTCGTAACAGATATATCAACGATCTGCAAATTGAGTATTCTTTTTTAGCTCATAATTTCCAGTCCACTAGTTGAAACCCGACGAGCCCAATCAAAGAATTGGATCGGTGACAACGATTGCAAAGTGGTGAATCAGCGTCACTTTCTCGCTGTCCCAATCCAACATTCTCACTATCGTTTCATTGATCCAATTCTTCGATTGGACTGAATATGAGCTGAAAAATTCTAAATACACTTTCTTCACCACATTGGTAATATCTGGAACGAGTTGCATGCCACGAAACCTTGAACCCGTAAGTGTTTTTTGTGACAGTTTTCTAGCCTTTTCCTTTGAAAATAACTGTAACCTTTGGCCGTTTCTGGAGTCTAATAAACTGCAAAGACCCTACTCGTAGCAGCTTGAAGCTTTTAACATTGCCAGTTCAATACGATTCCAGTCCGGCAGCCCTGGAGTCTCACTCGGGCTTCACTTACTTCGGACTGCTACGGTGTGTCAAATACAGTGCTAGCACACTGAGCTTTGTATTTCACAAAGAGTTTGTTGCCCAGGTATAAACCGTTGCATCAATGTGTTTGGACCTCTCTGATACCGTGTAAATGCAGTCATGTACAGTGTCACTGAAGCAACTTATATGTATCATTGACTGGGCTCTGCAACAAACCTCAGGGGTCGCTTGGCTGAAAAATTATGGAAATGTCCTATCAAATTATGCGTTTTACTAACAGAGAATGTTTTTTTGGGAATGGCCTTGATTTGAAATTGAGGACCTCTTTGAAAAAGCCTGGATTGACAAAAGGTATTTGCAATGATGAAATACATGATCACACACACACATCATATGTGTGGGTACATAGTGCAGCTGATCTTCTGCGGCTACGGTGTGCCAAAGGAATCGGTCCAGGGATAAGCCACACACACACACCAGGCTGTAGGAGGCAGCGGGTTGATGTGGGATGTGGGCTTGGTGGTGGAGGGGTGGCTCGATTGGCGGAGGTGAGCCGGCTTCAGAAACACAGCAGCAGTGCGCTGGCAGGACAGTCGCAGATAGAGGGGCTCAGGTGGCCCAGTGAGGCTCGGAGAGCAAAGGGGTGGTCTTGCGCGTGGGCTTGGTGGTGAAGATATGGCTCGTGCAGCTCAAGGGGCAGGGAGGAACCGGCTTCACGCACAAGGCAGCAGTGCGCTGGCGGTGCAGATGCAGAGGGGCTCGGGTGGCTCAGCGAGGCTTAGGGGGTCCCATTCTTCACTAGATAGTGAGCTCTGGAGAATCCGGATAAATATTCCGAAGTGTGTGCTGAATCCTTTGATCCCCGGCGTGGGTACATAGTGCAGCTGATCTTCTGTGGTTACAGGATGCCAAAGGAGTCAGTCCAAGGATTAACACACACACACACTAACGGTGAGCAGCTGTCGGGAAGGCAAAGACCGGATGGTGAACTATCGGCCACCGGGAGGGCTTGGGACGCACAGGCATGTCGGGGGATGGGACCCCAAGTAGTAACAACGCAGAACAACAGTGGCGGTGCAAGTGTGGAGCGCATTGGTCAGATTCGCAGACATTTGGCAGGGTTTCCGGCGCAAGAGCTTTGGGGTGGGAGCGTTGCGAGGGGGTTGCAGATGCAGTTTGGCAATGGGCGCGCTAGGTCAGGCGGAAACAATGTGTTTTTTCACTCTCAGCCCCTGGGGATTGCGCTTGGGAACATGACACATTTGATGGGTGGGCCCAATGAATTGCCAAATGAAACCACTACAATGCTATCGGATCCGCTAGATGAAATCACTAGAATTCTACGAGATCATACATATAGGCACGACCATTTCCATGATCCTTTCATCACTGATGGATGGGTTTCACATGCATGCCATTGTCTTGGAGGGAGGTAGACAAAATAATAACTAAAACCTGGAGGTAGACGAGCAGTGTCATATGGAGCCAACGCTCAGCGGTTATACATCATACTACGGTGCACACTCGATAAAACGAACAAACGCAATGGTCTTTATAACTACGCGAAAGAAAATCAAACTGCGCCATAAACATTTTGCAGAGCCCTTTCCGCTCTGAATTTTAAGAATGTGATGGTTATCCGTTGCCCGCTATTTGAATATGATATAACAACTTCACTGACTACTACCATTATTGTTTGGGGGGAACAGAGGCCCATGTGATCCATATGGGTATTGTTCGACTTCTACGATTTTTTTCACTGGGTCCGTGTGTTGGCACGGCGAGTATCTTAATATGATGTATGGATATGTATTTTGTGACACAAATTCAGGTATGTATGGCTTGGACCTTTGATGGCCCGTGACTAATTTTAGGTTGCTAGCTTGCAGTTGAGAGCCCATTATTATTTCGGAGAGAATCCTACGATGAGGCCAATGGCATAAAGGACAAAGCAATGGTATGCGTGCAAGGGTCGCTTCGATGCCAAGTAGTATCCTGTTGGGCATCAATTTGTGGTTTGCAAAGTAGTTTTCTAATTATCATATCGAATCGAGTTTCAATTCAGGCGAGATTCAATTCAGCATCCCAAGCAATCATAATGAATCGAATGATAAATACTTTATAACAGAGACAAATCTGTATTACAATAATGTTTGTGTTAGTCAAAGAAAAGTACAGTGAATCTAATGTAAGCACTATCGAACCGCGACAAGGGTTGTGAATGGATGTTAGATTAATATTAATCCATAAGTTTTAAAAATCACTAATCTTGCTAACGCACGTAATGTATTCTTAAAACACGCTTTAACGCAACCCTTAAAGTGTGCAAATTTCCGGATGCAAAATTTGTGCTTGCAGTGGGCGTTGTTAATCAAAGCAGCTTACTTGTGTCTTCGAACCAAGGGTACTAATCGGTTATGAATTGTGTAAAGCAATAATTGTCCGATCAACCGATTAATACGGATTCTTCGATAATCGATTATGACGAAATTGGGAACACTCGAATCGATTAATCGGATAAGTACTTTCGAAATCGAATGAATCGCCATTGTTAAGAGGCACAGATCGGTTAAATTGAATCGGTTACGGAATTCAAGTAATCGAATCGGTTTCATAACCGGTATGAAAATTGAAACTGATTAGTACTCTAGCTTCGAACTCTGCAATCGAATTGGGTTCTTCCCTCAAAGCCCACAATCTAATCGGTTTTATGAGGGGTGCAAACTGCAAAGCCCTCAATCGAGCTGATCGAGGGGCGTAAATCCCATGATCTAATCAATTCGGAGGCCCTAAGCCTTCCATTGAATCGGGTTCGAGTTTCTCGTAATTACTTTGTAATATTTTACGATTTTAAAAACCGATACCTAGCCTTATTTGTGGCGCAATTGTACTTACCAATTATAGATCACTTAATTAGAAGTCAACTTCGTCAATTAATACCACCTGGTAGGTCTCAAAGCATGGTTATTATCTTTTCTTCCCAACAATCAACTTTTGACAACTTTGATTTCAAAAGCAATTGCCATGTTGTCCCAATTTATTTCCTTGAAAAATGAAATTTGGTTGCATTTATATTAACAAGAAGAGATTGTTCCATACCTTGTGGAAATAACGCAGCTCCCTCATCTCCACCTCCAAGTCCTCCACCCCCATCGATATCACCGCCTCCACCTCGCCCACCGCCTTCATACCGAGACTATTATGATGAAGATGAAGATGATGAAGGTGACTTGTATATTACTATAGTATCAATTGGCATATGCATCATGAATATATTTGTCAAGGTCGCTTATTATTAGGGTTTATCAGTACCTTCTAGCATAGCAAATACTTCAGGTTTCGGCTTAAATCACAAAGCCACAGAGCTGATTGTTCTAGATTGGTTGCCCAATAATGATGAACTTTTTGTCTTGCCGTGAAAATAATCGCTATATCCACGATATGTATCCATTGGGGCCATCGCATATTTCACCGCAGGCTTCTTCCTTATTCTCAGGGTTTTGAGCGATATTATATATAATGATATGGTGCGAGCTCGCTTCATTACTCGTGCAGTTGCATGTTGTGGAGCAGTGATGTCGTCTAATTAACCTGGCATGTTTAGTAGGGATAATGTATGATGAGTAACCTAAAACGGTGTACCGAATGCCTGGCAGATGACACTGGTGCGATTATTATTGGAGTTGTTGGGTCAAGTGTTGTTATCCTGTGCATCGTTGTTGGCGTCCGAAAACATTACCTCTACGTACGAAGAAGCAGAGTTAATGTGGAAACTCCCACAGGTATGATATAAAGCTGATTTGATGACAGATCTCCTTGTTGGATGAATAATAGTGTAGGGCAGTCTTCGTGTTGGCTATCTACATGATTGTGTAATTCGTTAGGCGGTAGCTTTGTTGAGGCTACTGATTGACTCAAGCGAAAATTCGTATTTTTTTGTATCCAATTCACCGGCTTGAAAATGACAAAAATTAAGTATGGTTATATTGTAACATAATGTGCAATTGTTTCATGATGCAGTAAATGATGGTTCTTACTTGGCCTGGTGGTTATGGACACCCAGGAGCTGTTATAGCCGTGCAGGTAGGGCCGGCGACAACATCACACAGCAATGCTAACATAATGCAGACCCAGCGGCCTCAAGAGGCAAATATCGAAATTCCAATAACCATGCAGGCTCCTTCCATGAGTGTTGGAGAACATGAGATGCGTGACTTGAATGTCCGGGCTGTCCGAGACGTCTCATACTCTTTCACAACAGCCATGGCTCCGGATGCTGTGGAGAAGCGTGCCATGCTGGTGCGCTTCTACCACAAGCACAACCCAGAGCAAGCAGAGCAGGTGGATGCAATCATGCAGGCATACACCATAGAAGACATCCGGGAAGCGTGTATGGCACGGTATAATGCGGATCCGTTTAAGCTGCGTCCTGACATCTGATAACTACAACTACGGTTTTCAAAAAAGTGACACATATAGTTGGTGGTTGTCGGCAGCGTTACTTAACGCGCGGGTATTCGACATTCGGACATGTTGGCGCTTTCAGCCCATCTGATCATGCATTACAAAGCTCCCGAGGGTTACACCATCGGCATGGTACAATAATGTACAAACATTTCAAAATGTGGTGTGATTACATCACAACTGTCTGGCCTCATACTCAAAACATGTAGTAGATTTCCTGAACAAAAATAGCTATTGTATGTAACGAAAAAGTTATGTTTAGTATGCTTAAAATTTCGATATTTCACGACATCTAGAAAAATAAATTTAAACGAGTTTCTCGACATTGTGTATGTCAAGTCTATATTTTTTACTGTTTTGCTATATGCCTGATTCATCCTTCGAGTCGTTGTGTCTTTGAAATTTTAACTAGAGAATTGGCTACACATTTATGGCGTCATCGCTCCTAAGGAAACACCAACAACAAACACATAGCAAGAGGATGTTACCATAGTAAAATTGGCAGTTTTTACTCGATATAGGCGGTGTGTGAGACCATATAATCGCAGTGCAATTTGTAGTATCATGCAGCAACGAGCACTCAAAGCCCAGAATCGAATTCGGTTAGTAAATTTGGGAAGTATTTTGTACCTGATTACGACTTGAAAACTGATATCATGTTTTATTCATGTTTAAGTATACTAGGCAGCATGCTCATTGGATGCAATTATATCGAACGGTATATACGACATCATGTATGATTACCATGAAATTCACTACCTTACTCTGCCCCCCCCCCCGCTTTGCTCCCGCCCCCCTTTCATATACGACCACACGACTGGCTCGTGTGCGCAAACGAAATTGATATTCGCATTCTGCACGGAAAATGGCATCACATATATTGACATCACGCTGCTTGGCGCGGCCTGACCCCCGAGCGAGGTCCGACCCCCCTGTAGCCAACGCATCAGAGACGTAGCCGATGTTAGTGGGATATGTCCAAACGACATGTCCGATCATGTCAGAATGTAGGGCATCGTTCACTGATAGACAGATAACTTGACAATGATAAACCGAGAAATAAAACTGAAACCTAATCCTGCTCGGTCGATCGGTCGGATAGAAACCAAGTACATCACTCTGTATTGTACTCGTCTTGTACAATTGCTGATATAGTCACTACAGTCTTTACGGACACACTAGAGTCTAGGGTCAGGGGGCTGCCTGTCAAGACTGCCTAAAACCAAGGGTGGTAATCGATTTGTGATTTTACAAAGTAATTGTCTGATTAATCGATTATTGGAATCATGAAATCGAATTGAGTTTCAAGCAAAGTATGATTAATCGGATATTACCAAGTACGCGTTCCGTGAAATTCACTACCTTGCTCTGCCTTCACCCCCCTTTCGCTCCCGACCCCCGTATACCCCCAAGACTCGAGCGTATGCACAAATGAAGTTGATATTCGCATTCTACACGAAAAATGGCTTTAAAATATTTTACCATCACGCTGCTTGACGCAGCCTCGATGGGTACTCCGAGCCCCCTGTAGCCACCCCATCAGAGATAGCCGAATTCGCTTATCGCACCCCTCTGCCCCCGCAGGGAAGCTTAGCGCGCTCCGGCATAGTTCCACTTCAATCCGCCTCCCACCTTATATGTATGACGTACATGACTCAATTGACCTTAGGGTACCGATAGTACGCCCCAGAACGAAGACGAAGTGAAAGCTCAGCACCACTTTCACAGGGCACCAATATTCCCCAACAGGTAGTGGGGAAGGTAGCTTGCTTGATACCCTGAGCGACCCCCCCTCGGACTCCACTGCAATTTGGGCAGCATATCCGACTAGCAGAGGGACGCCACCACAATCAGTGTTCGCCCAACACTACACTCCATCATTTAAGTTCTTCGTGGCCTATGTAAGCGCCCCCATACCATCGATCATTACGCCCGCCGCGAAAACCCTAACATTATGGTCTAATTGTCTTGCCCAGAATCGAGCCCAGTCAGGCCCCCCTGAGTGCACCCCCCCCATCTCGGGCGAAGTTCGATGCCAACCGACCCATGGCGTTAATACAAACTCAAACACATCCCAATGGATGTATATTATCACCCATGGCCCCATCTCGCCATTCCCGCTCACCCTCGCCCCAGCTGCCCCACGCCACCCACGCACTCAGGGCTCAGCCTTAAATCGGACACCCCCTACGGCCACCCCCTGAGTGCACCCCCCCATCTCGGGCGAAGTTCGATGCCAACCGACCCATGGCGTTAATACAAACTCAAACACATCCCAATGGATGTATATTATCACCCATGGCCCCATCTCGCCATTCCCGCTCACCCTCGACCCAGCCGCCCCACGCCACCCACGCACTCAGGGCTCAGCCTTAAATCGGACACCCCCTACGGCCACCCCCTCAGTGCACCCCCCCATCTCGGGCGAAGTTCGATGCCAACCGACCCATGGCGTTAATACAAACTCAAACACATCCCAATGGATGTATATTATCACCCATGGCCCCATCTCGCCATTCCCGCTCACCCTCGACCCAGCCGCCCCACGCCACCCACGCACTCAGGGCTCAGCCTTGTACCACAAGCGTGGAAGATTTTCACGATATCCGAAAGTGTGATTTCGGCCCCTTGTCTTTTCCGAATCGTGTAAAGGACCCCGAATTCAAATTCTACGCTGAAAACTACCTCTAGTATCGCCCCCCCTCACCTGTCCTAGACCGCTATCAAACTTTCAGTGTTTAGGTATGGCCTTGATAACAAGTACGCGTTCCGTGAAATTCACTACCTTGCTCTGCCTTCACCCCCCTTTCGCTCCCGACCCCCGTATACCCCCAAGACTCGATCGTATGCACAAATGAAGTTGATATTCGCATTCTACACGAAAAATGGCTTAAAATATTTTACCATCACGCTGCTTGACGCAGCCTCGATGGGTACTCCGAGCCCCCTGTAGCCACCCCATCAGAGATAGCCGAATTCGCTTATCGCACCCCTCTGCCCCCGCAGGGAAGCTTAGCGCGCTCCGGCATAGTTCCACTTCAATCCGCCTCCCACCTTATATGCAGTGTCGACAACGAGTCCAAACCGTATCCGTCGGAGCCTGAGACCTTGAGGCTCCAACGGAGCCGGAGCCTGGTACCCTAGAACTCGAATGGGTACGGACTCGCACGGAGGCTAGGATTTTAAGGCTCCATCGGTGACGGGAACTAACGGAGCTTGGATTTTATGACCCTTCAGGTTCGGTAATCATCGGATCCTGGCTTATTCAGGCTCCTACGGAGCCGGAGCCTGTGTGCCTCATGCTCCCTCGGGTTCGGGTTATTCGGGTCCTGCACACCCATAAAACCCTACGGAGACGGATGCTACACTATGGCATACACATTCGCAAAACCAAAAGAATCGGGCAATTCAATGTTATAATATAGGGATAAGTTTAGATTGGGTGTAGACATTTCATTATAATCCAGATTGGGTGTAGGCATTTCATTTTAATCCAGATTGGGTGTAGGCACTTCATTTTAATCTGGATTGGGTGTAGGCACTTCATTTTAATCTAGATTGGGTGTAGGCACTTCATTTTAATCCAGATTGGGTGTAGGCACTTCATTTTAATCCAGATTGGGTGTAGACATTTCATTTTAATCCAGATTGGGTGTAGGCATTTCATTTTATACCTTGTGGGCATTATTACACTACAATGCATTCTATGCATTACTTTACATTACATTCCGACTGTACATTACATTCCGACATCACATTACATTCTAACCGTACATAACCCAGCATCACATTACATTCTAACCGTACATAACATTCCAGCATCACATTACATTTGCTGGTAATAATATTGTTACATCTTGACATCATACTGCATATTGCTGGTAATACTAATGTTACATTCCGACATCATATTACATTTGCTGGTAAAAATAAAATGGCCCGGGTAATAATAACCATTCTACCTAGCACGATGCACGCAAGATATCACTGACACGATAACAACCTAAGCAGGCATGGAATCAGAGGTAAATGTTTGATACAATAAAGGGACACCGAGTATACATATCTCAAAAGAAGGGTACTTCAAATTACACAACCACACTCCCATATCAGCTCGGTGGCTCTTTCTCAGCAAACCTCAGCAAGTCTTTCACATGTTTAGTTACTGCACGCAGTACTTCAATCTCAGCACGGCGGTGCTTCAGCAGGAATCTCGGCACTGGCTTTTTACATCCTACTTCACTTGTTGCATCTTTCGTTAGTTACTGCAGTACTTCAATCTCAGCACGGCGGTGCTACAACAGCAATCTCGGCACTAGTACTTTAGATCCTACTGCACTTGTTGCGACGGTGTCCCTCCTGCCCACACTTGCTGCATTTTGATCTCTTTTTCGGAAGCACCCTCTCCAGGATTCCTTTCTTCCGCGCCTGCTTCTGTGGGCGGCCTTTTCTTTTGGCCGCCGCTGGGGGAAGTAGCAACCGAGGATCGTACAAAGGATGCGCCTCACAATCAGTCAAGTTCGGATGTGGTGGGAAAACAAGATGCACAGGATACTGCTTCTTCCACTGTGCAGTTGTCTTCATCACGTCCACGTAATCCTCCCACTTACGTCCGGTCACCCGCGCATGAGCCAGATTGTGGTGGCACGGTAAGCCGTGCAGTTTCGGCCACCCACAATCACACTCCGCAGGCTCCCCCGCGCGGAGCGTGCTGATGTAGCTGACACCAGGAGTCACTGTGGACTCGATCCTGGCGACCACCTTATCACTTGCGGTGAAAGAGATCCCGCTCGTAATTTCAGTTGCCTTGTCCAAGGCTTCAGCAAGATCCCTGATCAACGCGGGTGGCATCTCACTGGTAGCCCGTTGGGCTTCGGCTTTATTTGTGTTGTACCGTCTCTCCGTCAGCTTCACCGTTGTTAATAGGGCCTTTGGCATGTGCACACCTTCCTTGAATTCCTTCCGCACCGCATCGTTGGCTGCATTCATGGACTCCACGCTGCTGTAGTTGACACTTTCCCCATGGAGCTTCCCACAAGCTGCCATGTACTGCGACTCGTCAGTTGCCTTACCAAGGAACTCCGCAGCACGCGTGGAGTACCGCGCCTTGATGGCTTCCAGCTTAGGAATTGTCAAGGCCTTCACAGCTTGGTCAAACAAAGCCCTAGCCTCCGAACCGCCAGGCTTGACCGTTGTGGACACCGTATCCCCGCGGTGACGAGCACACGTGAACAACTTGGCATGGCGCATGTTTTTCTCCCAAGCCGCAGCAAGACCTTTGTCCTTGTCGGAGATTTCACGTCGGTCAGCTTGGTCATACTTGTCGCCATACGTCCCGTTGCTAAACAGCAGCTGCATCCCATGGGAAACCTCACTCTCATTCATCAGCAAGCAAGAGTATATAATTGGGACGACGTGGTGTTGAGCATCCCTGGTCACGGTGGACATGAGAATACCTGCGAGGTACGTATCACACCACTCCCAACTACGTAAACAACGAAACCACAACCCACACAGTTTTCATGGAGTATGTACGTAGGTAGGGTCTGCGATCGGACGCACTGCGGGCGAAGCAACTACGTGGGAACGAAAAGGAGCCGGCCGTTGGGGACGGAATACCTGCGGCATTGCTCCGCATATGAGCTCCGTCGCCATAGCTGACAGGAATGAAGCAGTCGACGGTCGCAATGGTGGTGCAAGGGGAAAAAGACCACCCCACGCAATAGGTCCTCCCCTCCTCCACGGGGTACTTGGAGGCCATATTCCGATTCCAACGCTCCCGCTGACCCGCCGGTCGTTGCTTCTGTTCCTGCAGAAACTCCTTGTGCTCGATATCCACGAGGACGTCATGCATTTCTGTGGCCCCAAGGGTGTGGACTTCGCACGCATGCCCTTGCTCGCGCAAGAGTTGCGCAAGCACTGGCAACTTTGCTAGCTCCCCAGAAGGATCCCCCGCAAGTTTCCCTCTGGCCACGGTCAAGACGGACTGCAGCAAGCTGCGAGGAGGCGCCAAGGAGAGGTATGGCTGAAGATCGGCTTTCAGGTTCAGGACTGAGTACTCGGGGTTCTCCACAAGCTTGTGGGCGGCAATTGGGGCAAGCTGCGCAGGGGTGTAGGCAGTGGTCTGCGTGCGATGCTCCACTTGGTTGAGATCAACGCAGGTATGCGGCTGGAAGTCCACGCACCGCCACGCGCCACTCGACGCGTCCTTACCCACTACTGGCCTCCACTCCACGCAATGTGTGCAGGTCGAACTCACACCACAACCAGCGAGAACGTGATCAGGACTGTTTTGGCACCGCTTCCCCAAGCCCTGGTCAGGGAAGATATCTTACCCCGATTGGCCGGCCCCGGGCCGAACTTAGTCGCCAAAATGAGGCCCGGGCCGAAGAGGGGCCGAAAAAGAAGTCACTTTGGGGCCGAACCAATTTGGCGCAAACTTCTAAAATTTTGATGAAAATTTTGCGATTTTTGCATTTCCCCATACTTAAGATTAAAATTTTCGCGCCTGCGGCGAGCATTTTGCAGTTTGGACCGGACGGACCGAAGGCGGGCCGAAAGAATTTTTGATTTGGGGCCGTACCAGCTCAACAGAAGATATCTTCCCTGGCCCTGGTGCACAACCTTTCCAAGCTGCGCGAGTTTTCCCTCGCGCTCCTGCACCTCGGCAGTCAAAAGAAGGGCTGTATCACGATCGCGGACTATTTGATCCTTGGAGATAATGTCCGCGAGGAGCGTCGCCTTTAAGGTTCGCAAAACCCTAGGGGGGCGAATATTGTCGGGGTTAGTAGGTTGCGCTGAGACCTCCTTGAGCAATGCACGCCTGCGTTGTGCGCACAGGCGCTTTTGCTCGCGTCGCCTAGCAGCGTAGCCGGTGGTATCTGTCGCTGCTGTTTCTGCCTCTGCGGACTCCTCCTCAACATCACCCTCCTGAGAAATGCCGGCGGGAAACGTTCGAATGCTGTCTGCAGGAACGTCAGGCGAGCAAATTTGTTTGCTGTCGGTGAAGAGCCCCGTGTTTAAGCCGGTGAATTTCAGGGCAGGGTCGCAAGACAGTTCCTCGATAACACGCGGAACGCGCAGGGTCTCGCCGCCGGTTATGGTATCTGGGATAATTTGGAAGCACTTCGTAAGAATTCTTCCCCCACGTGCAACGCGCTCGACGAAACAAAAACCGATGTCAGGATAGTACAGGATATCTCCAGCGCTCAAGAAACCTGTTTGCTCGGCTTTCAAGGAATCCAGTTTCTCCAGGTCATCGAGACTAGGCAACGAGACAGCCAAGGTGAAGGAGGCTTCTGGAGTGTCCGTAGAGTGCTGCTGCTGCTGATCCGCAACGTTTGAAGTCTGCGGAACATGTTCGGCGTCCTGAGAGGCGGCGGAGGCAGTAGGGGCAGTGGATCTGGTGACGCGTGTTGCTTGCGGGGAGCCGGAAGAAGTGGTCTCCCGCGGTCTTTGTTGCGTTCTGCTGAACCGTGGCATGTGAAGGATATCAATTAAACGGTTTGACTGAGCAGTCGGTGATCATTCATTGACACGCAAGTGAGGGTTTTTGGCAAGAACACGACCGTAAGCGGTTGGAATGATTTGAAACCGGAAGGTGCCCTTATACCTGTGTCTACACCCGATGACACATTAAAATGAAGTGCCTACACCCATTCTAGACCAAAATGAAATATCTACACCCAATCTGGATTAAATGAAATGTCTACACCCAATCTAGATTAAAATGAAGTGCCTACACCCAATCTAGATTAAAATGAAGTGCCTACACCCAATCTGGATTAAAATGAAATGCCTACACCCAATCTGGATTATAATGAAATGTCTACACCCAATCTAAACTTATCCCTATAATATATGATAATACAACTAGTTCGAAGGCTTCTTCACATTCTAGCAAAAAACAATCGTAGTTTCATGCACTGTCACCATCCTCACTATCAAACACACACACTTCGTGGTCAGGCTGAGCAGCAACGTCCTCCTCAACCTACGTGATAACACCGACCGACGTGACACGAAGACGACTCAATAGGGGTAAAGAGCGTTTTGAACGGCTATTTCTTCCCGCGATGGAGGGGACGAGAACATGAGGATGCGTGAGCTAACCTGAAAGCGTAAGGCCTCGGTCTTCGCAGAGTTACGACCAGTGCCGAACTGTCGACATGTGGAATACTCTACAGCCGTGGATACAAATTCCTTAGCGCGATCCTCCGCATCCATGTCATTGAACCAATGGCCAGGAATATTTATCTTCACATTCAAATCTGCCTGCTCTTGACCTGGATATTTTTTCACGATTTCGCACGGCAGCGACAATTGAATTGAGGCTGTCTTTTTGTTGGCCGTCATTTTCGATAGTCCCTAGGAAAGGATAGGCGTGTCTACTTGTGCGCTTGTCACAATTAAGAATTATGGAGTTCTTACTAGCGAACAAACCAATATTTATCCCAAGGGAATGGTTCATACATATGATATTTTATATATTTAATATCAGATACTCTATGCTCCTTGCTGGACACGCACACACGAGACACGACCCGCATAGATTCCGTGTGTCACAGTATTTTCCCCTTTCGAACACGCACATCACGCCACGCAAGACGCCAACGCCATCGGCCAAGTCCCATTTGACGCCCGATCCGACAGAGGCGGCTCTGGGAGATCTTAGGACCCGATGGGGACGGGCACGCCCGGGGCCTGCGATCTTCGTGATCCATCGGATACGGAGCCTGGAAATATCCGGCTCCGACGGGCACGGTATTCGTCGGATCCTGAGATCTTTGGAATCCGTCGGAGACGGAGCCTAGACTTCACGAGCTCCGATGGAGACGGTTCCCCATCGGATCCTGGTGAAATTCGGACCCGTCGGAGACGGAGGCTGGGAAAGTTGACGACCCGGCTACGGGTCCCGGGTTGAGCCCGTACCCGTTGTCGACACTGATATACAGCAAGCAAGCCCTGCGGGGTTCGAATTCGCAAAGCAAATGGGGCATGATATGGCACAAAAAGGCCGGGCGCATCGTGCACACACGTGAACACTGCTGAGAGTGCCTCTAACGGTTCGCCGTCGCGGGTGTGAATTTACGGTAAACGCAGCTTCGGGCTATCTCGCCGCTACGCGCTCAACGGGGAAAATGCCACTCTGTGAGAATTCGCTAGCGTGTTCTGAATTCGCGAACGTTTTCGGACAGCTGCGGATCTCCACCGCTGCGGACGGCGACGTGCGTGTCTACTGCTGCGCAACGTAAAACATGCCAGGCGGCAACGCGCTTCTGCCGCGCCGGCTCGTGGATTCGCAAAACGGGCGCGGGTATAACGTGTGTTCGCAGATTGTAGATTCAGGCCCAGATGGAAACATGAAAAGCAGAAAGGCAAACGAGCGACACAGGGGGCAATTCACAGATAAAACAAGCACGCCGGCACGACTTCGCACATACCTCAGAGTGGCGTGCCGGCACTCTGGGGATCCGAACCAGACTCTTACAAACTGCTAGTGACAAAGCTCTCATGTGGATTCAAAGCATATGTATGCATATATCACATTTAATACTAGGCCACAAGAGGCAAATATCACTATCCAGCAGAATGGTTTTGAAAGGTTCGGATCTGCCTTTTCGAAAGCAGGAGCTAGCTAAATACTCAAGCGAGCAGTGGAAGCGTGGTGGGCCCATAACCTGCCGGAATATCCTAGTTCATTAGATATCAGAGGGTCCCGAACTGTGTGGATAAACTCTCTCAAGATAATAATACCCTAAGCTAGATAAACCCCGAACGGTCTCGCAACGGTCTCGGGAACTAGCCTACCTGTGACACAGCGTGTGTCACAGCACGAACCTACAGATCAGTCACAAGCGCCGTGTTGGTCCTAGGGGTCTGTGATAGGGGCCTGCACCGGGACTCCCAGTCAGGGCTGCCTATACAGATTCCAGCATAGTGGAAGTCCGTGAATGCCAGTGTCGTTTCGGATGCCCTGTGACCATTGGTTCCCAATGACAGCGGCGTTTGGTGTCAACGCGCGCTTTCGTTTGCCCTGTCATGCATCGCCGAGACGTCATGTGTGGTCATGTCGTGATGTCACTTCGCGTGATGTCGTGCTTGAAGCTCTGCGGTGCTCGCGGATTGGCACGGGCTGGTCGCGGCGACGTCGATGTAGCTCTTGGTGAGGCATCGTGCATGATTTATACTGGGAGGGAGATCTGAGCTGGAGGGTGAACGTGATATGCTCCGGGCGCTCGAGCGAACAATGAACTGGGGTAGGACCGTGACTGAGGGGGGAATGACAGTCACTGAAGAAGGGGTTCATGGTTGGGGCGTTTGCTGACGGCTGAGACGGGCGCCATTTCCCGTCGTCTTAGCCGAGTGGATTAATCGCTGTATTGAGTTTCGATAAAGCGTTGCACTCCGAGCACGTGGTTACGATGCCGGCGCAATGACCTTGAGTACGGGAAAATAAACGCGTGTTGACCAGTCTGCGTATTCGGAATAATTGCTGGAATTGACACTACGACTAGTTTATTCCGGATGTCGTATCGAAAAAAGGAATACTAGAGTACGATTGTCGTACGTAGATGGGTCCGTCAAATTTATGAAATCGATGGAGTGGTCCTTGTAGGTACGGTCTCAAGTGACGGTTGGCGATCGTGGCTGCGCGATCAAGTTCCGTAATATTATGGAATTAAAAATGATATGCCCGTCGCTTCATAAACAAAGCCGACTAAACACTTGATTTTTCAGTTCGACTTTTTGCCGTCAGCGTACTAACCTCCTGTTTTAGGGTTTAGTACCTTTCGTGTTAAAAATTTTTTAGTTGAGTTAATAAAGTATACCAAAGGTATATTTTATTTTGCTTAACTTGCCCCTTTTTCTTTTAAAACCTGTAGTCATATGGATCCTAGGATCCGTAGGGCAGTGAAGGCGACAAATAGCGACCTCTAATCGCGCCACCCCTTTTTGAGCACTTAACTGTGCTCAAGGGGGGCGGATACTTACTGACCACACACTAACAGACAAAATTTCTGATTGTTCGCTTGCAGAATTTGAGCAACAAAAACGCGAGGCTCAAAGGGGAAAGGGATTGGCTTGCAGATGTGGCGTCCTTTACGCAAACAGCTTTGAAGAAAGCACAAGACGTGACTGTGCTTCTCAAGCACTTCATTGAGAACCAAGGGAGGAGACACCCCGCAGTAGGGAAGATCCAGGACTCCCTCGCGGTGGTGATAAAGGGGAAAACTCTGAACATTGAGAACTACTTAGCCTGTTTCACTGAAGAGCGAGAGCTGGAAGATTACGCGTTGTGGGTAGCAGAGGTGAGTTTCGTTCCCATTGTCGCTCAAAATCTAAAGGAGGGATAAGCACGCTGAAGTTTTTTACATTCCTTTACCTTTTTTCGCTCCTTATTGCGAGCAAGTACGCATCAGCTTCGGAATCGCAAAGTACAAAAGCCCAGCCTTCAGACATCACAAAGAATCTCTTGGTTAAAGCAAAATTACACACGCTAATAACGGTTAAAGCCTCGGAGAGTTACAATTTGGAAGCGAAAATAAGATTAGAAGAAAGTATGTTCCGAGAATATGAGAAAGACACTTTCGCTAAGAGCATTGAAGGAATACACCGTAGAATCACTTGGAACAAGAGCACTTCAAAGGAAAATCCACGGACAAAAAGCAAGCATTGGACAAAGTAGCGCAACACACGACACAACAGCCGAAGGGAATTGATAAACATCTCTTTGCAGTTTGTTTCAGTTCAGAACACGAGAAAGTTTCTTGCGCTAGGAACATCGTAGAAACACACCGTAGAATTACCTTGAACAAGAGCACCAAAAGAAAGACCACGGAAATTAAGCAAGCATTGGACAAAGCAACGCAACACACGACGCAAAAGCCGAAGGAGATTGATAAACATCTCGTTTCAGTTTGTTTCATTCTAGAACACGTGAAAGTTACTTGCGCTAAGAACATTGTAGGAATACACCGTAGAATTAACTTGAACAAGAGCATCAAAAGAGAGACCACGGAAATTAAGCAAGCATTGGACAAAGCAACGCAACACACGACGCAAAAGCTGAATGAAATTGATAAACATCTCGTTTCAGTTTGTTTCATTTCAAAACACGTGAAAGTTACTCACGCTAAGAACATCGTAGGAACACGCCGTAGAATTAACTTGAACAAGAGCTTCAAAAGTAAAACCACGGAAATTAAGCAAGCATTGGACAAAGGAACGCAACACACAACGAAACAGCCGAAGGAAATTGATAAACATCTTTGGAATCTTCAAAGGGGCACGCGACGTCCTGAAACCGGAAGTAACGGCAAAATTCTACTTACAACTTCCATTGAAAAAGGGGGGAACTACCTGCGTACATCCGGAAACACAAACAGCAAAATTAGGAAGTGGGAGACGTTGAATTTGTGTGAAGAACAGCTGTTGAGCACTGAGAAACCCGTTGTTGCTAAAGGAATTAAGAGGGTGGAGGTTAGCGGGTTGTCACAGGTCTTCCTGGAGCGGGTAAAGCTCTCTGCTGAAGGGCTAACAGGATTGGGCTTTGAGGAAGGGCCGGAGGGAAATATCACCAAGTACCTTGCGGCCCTTGGGGCGAGGGGTGAGCCCAAATCCCATACCATAAAAGGAATCCTTGTCACTTTAGAATTACCACTGAGAATTAGGAGAAACCCGCTGATTGCATTAAGGCATAAGGAAAGGGCCATCACCCTTCAAAGAAACAGAAAACCCCCCGCTTACATCGGGGAAAAGGGAAAGGGTGAAGCAGGATCTAACATCAACGAACAACATATGTTGTTGACGGCCTCCTTTTTCATTGAGGCCGACACCCTTCACCAGGCATGGGAATACCAAGTGCCCAACTACAAGATCCGAAACACGGGAAGGGTGCTTGCCCAGGTAAAGACAAGGTCCTTTCCTTCAATAATTGCCTTCCCCAAAAAACAACACATTACACAAACACTTCACTTATTTTGAAACAAAAACACAGAAACAGAAAAGGGAAAAGGTTTTGTGCAAAATTGAAACACTTAGAAGAGGCACAAACAAGCATCTCACAAAAAGGACCACCGAGCTTAGGACTGGGACACAGGACAAGGAAGGGCAGAATAGAATTAACAGGGCCCAGGGCACAAAGCATAATTTATGGACAGTGCAAGCACAAAGCACGGAGCACAATGCACTGAGCCAGGGAAGACTGAGCACAGAGCACAAAGAATGGGCACACGGAGCAGAGAACAAAGAGCACAGTTCAAGGGTTGCGCAAGCAAATAACACAATTCTCGGGGCAAAGGGAGGCCGGGCACAGACCTTCCAGCATAGAGCTCGGAGCACTGAACACAGGGGGAGTATGAGCACAGAGCATAGTGCACAGAACATAGAGCATGTGCAGTCAGAGCACAGAACAAAATACACTAAGCACAGAGTGTGGACAGCCCGAGCACAGAGCACCGAGCTAGAAACACAGAGCATTGAAAACTTGATTACACAATACAGAGCACAGAGCACAGAACACGGAGAACAGAGCATAGAGTACAAAGCACGGAGCACGGGCAGACTGAAAACAGAGCGCAGGACACAGGGAACTGAGCCCGGACAGCCCGAATACAGAGTAAAGAATGTGGGCACAATGAGTGCAGAGCACAAAGCACAGAACATAGACTGCCTGAGTACAAAGCACAATGCACAAGAAGCAGGCAGGCCGAGCATAAAGCACAATGCAGAGAGCATAGAGCAGGGGCAGTCTGAGCACAAAGCACAATGCACAGAGCACAACGCATGGACAGGTCGGGCACAGAACACTGACCCAAAAGCACAATGCATAGGCAGGACAAGCACAAAGCAAAGAAAGCAGAGCACAGAACACAAAACACAAAGCAATAACCACAGAGCATATAACATGGGCGGTGTGCGCATAAAATACAAAGCACAGAGCATGAAACTTGGGCAGCAAAAACACAAAGCACAAATGACGGACACGACAAGAACAAAACATATAACATGGAATACAGGCAGTCTTAGCACAGAGCATAATGCAAAAAGCATGGGCAGCCCGAGCATACAATACAATGCACTGAGTATAGAGCATAAGCAAGCCGAGCACAGAACACATGGCACTAAAAACAGAGCTAAGAGCCCTGAGCTCAGAGCCCAAACCACGGAGCACGAGCAGGCTGAGCATAAAGCCTTGAGCACGGAGTCCGGCCAGCCCGAGCATAGTGCACAAAGCACGGAGTATAGGCAGTTTGAGCACAAAGCACAGAACAGTGAGCACACAGCCTGGATTTTGGGGAATGGACACACAAAGCATAAAGCAAGAACAATGCAAGCACAAAGCACAAAGCACAAAGACCGGGAAGCTTGAGCACAGAACATAGAGAGTGGGCACACGGAACAAAGAACACAGAGCACCTTGTAAGGATAGTTCAAGCTCAAAGCATAGTACACAGGGAAAGGGGAGCTTGGGAACAGACCACACAACACAGAGCACAGAACACAGAAGCCAGGGAAAATACGAGCATTAAGCATAGTGCACAGAACACACAACAAGTGCAGCCGAAGCACAGAACACAAAGCACATGCTCGGGGTTTATTCCGGATCAAATCTTTGACATTTTTGGATTAACTTTTTCTTCCGGTTATATTTTGATTAACTTTCTAAGTGACACCATCGAATGACACGATCACATTCCGCCATCATCCGCCAGGATCGATATTGGGCACGAAGTGGGAACTGATTCCGCGCGATCGAGATGTCATCAGACCTGAGACACAGACAGGTCGTCATCGTCATTTCGCCGGATCCGAGGTGCCACCGCTCCGAGGTGCACATGGTTTGTGTTCCCCCTGGTTTATTTTCATTTTCGGAAATTTTCTGTGAATTTTCACGACAGAAATGAGCGTTGCGCTCATGTTTGTCGCAGGTGCGACAGAAATGAGCGCAACGCTCATTTATGTCGCACGGTATAATTACAGTTTTGTCGCACGGTGCGACAAATAAAAAGACCTCGCGACAAAAATGAAGTGCTACCCATGGGGCACCTAATGTATTTTGCCCGTGTTTTGCTATGTGCTCGGCTGAGCCAGCCGACCGGCAGAAATATCACCCTGCAGTCATTGTTTCTGTAGACCATAAGCCTCGGGTCCAACACAGATACCAGGTGTACTTCCATCGACTCTGCAGACTCGCGTTGCACCCAGTATGCAGGCACCGATGCTCTCATCATCTCCCCAGACCAGAAGACCATGCTCCTTGCCCTCAGGGATGCAGACTCAGACCCCGCAGACTTCCCGAGTGATGCCTTCATGGATGAGCCGGACCCCTCTACATACAGACAGGCTCAGATCAGCCCTAACTGGAGACAGTGGCACAAAGCCATTCAGTCAGAGATTGACGGCATACTTCAGCTAGTCAGGGCCGATCCGGTCACCGCCTTTCCCCCAGGCTCCACCGTCCTCCCCAGTAAGTTCGTCTTTAAGCTCAAGAAGTTGACAGACGGCTCCCTTGACAAGTTCAAGGCCAGATCGATGCACCACCAGAGGAGACATGGCCCACACCTTCTATGAGGAGGCGGAGACCTTTGCCCCCACACCTCAGCTCACCACCAAGGCCAGATGCACCACCAGAGAAATTCCGAATTTGCACTCGCGCATAGCCAAAAATGTGTCCCGGGGATGTCCTCCGAATGAACCAATGCACCGAGCAAACTGGCAGTCCCGGCCATGGGCACTTTGCTTTTCTTAAAACATACTCTTACATGTCTGCTACGGGCAGTACCTCGCCCACCATGTAGTGATCCGGGCATCATCAAACCCTCAGATGGGCGATGCGGCACGTTTCGTACCACCGCCCATTTTGGGGTTCGGAATGTCAGATTTCAGAAATGTTTACAATTGTGTCAACATAATATATAAATATGCAATTGGTTTAGAGGAAAACGATGGCTTTATCGTTGACTTTGAAAAAGTGAGACCAAGAGGAGACATACGCGGATCTCATTTCCTCGATACGGTCATTATTACCCTCCTGGCCATTTTGATCACTGCTGTAGGGGCACAAGGTGCCACTGTGTATTTTTTTTCGTGGAAGCATCTCCCAAGTCCTCTTTGAGTTCTTTGAAGAGATATCAAACAGTTGTAAGAGTTTCTGCACTAATTCATAACTTTCCCCATGGTCCCAAAATCGAAATTCAACATATTATAATATCTGTATATCGTTCCCCAAAAGTGCATCAGGAAAGCCCAAGATTTGTAAACTCTTTGTTTGCTATGTATCTCAGTCAAGATTTCCCTAAAACAGCTTTCAAAAGGAAAACGCCTCTCCATATACTCAACGTGTAAGCATCTGCCAAAATTTGCAGTAAGAGACTTCAAACATGAAGGGCCATAGGTATGGCAGCTATGTACTCTCATAACCTTTCTTGGTAGAGCGAGAATAACCGAGAAATCGGTTGTGCTGCTCATCAAAGCCTACAATTTCAGGACTTTCATCTTCGCTCCACACTTCTTTGACTTCTACAGAAGAACGTCTCCGAATACCATTCCTTCGAACTCGGCGGATCCTGTCTCGTTGTTTTGTCACTTTTTCCTTGGCCTTGTCAAACAGCATTTCGCCTGTATCACCAAGCTTTTCTTTGAAGTCACCGAACTTCGCCTTGGTGCCTCTTGCCAGTCCGCCAACCCCGTCCTTAAGCCGAGAACCGTGCTGCTTGATCTTCGACCCTTGATCTTTCATCTTGTCCTGCACAAGACCATCTTCTTTGAGTGCTCTGCACACGTAAAGGGGGCGACCATAAAGTCAACCACGATGTGAGACAACTAATATGCCCTTAAGAATACCTGCACTCAAGGGTTTCAAACTTGCTAACAAGAGCTCATAAAAAAGGCAAAAATGTGGTTGAGGCAACGTACCTTTAGTTTGCTCACTTTCCCCTTAGCAACGGGGGGGGCAGTTGCAGGGGTTTCAAAGGTGGCATCTGTGACTGGAACTGAAGGTGGAGTCAGCATAGTATTCTTCCGGTGCATCTGGATTGTCTTACTGCCGTCACTCTGCACCCTGCTTCGTGGGGTTATTGCCCGCGCGCTGCTAGAGGTTACAGCGGGCGATCGTGTTAAGTGGGACGATCCATCAACAGAGTTTGCAGCTTCGCTGGTGTATTCCTCGTCACTCGCCGGCTCGCTCACCACCTCGCTCACATCACTTTTGGCGCGTGAGACACGGGTCATCTGCTCCCGCTGCACAGAAGATTCCACACCCTGGGTCAGAAGCTAGGAATTCCTTGTGCAGGAATGCATCGGTCAGAAATAAGGGAGCTCCTTCGCATGGCGGTCCTCGTGCAACTTGCACAGCGAGTGGACTCCAGAGTCTTGCAGAAACCATGCGCGACAAGCTTGGGTACTATGAAGAAGTTTGCACATTGCGCCTTAAGGAAAGGTACCTTCCTATGTTACAGGAAGGATTCAAAACAGCAACACATATTTTCAAGAGATCACTATCGAGATTGGACTGGACCTGATCTCTATCCTTTTCTGCCATGCGCTGCAATGCAATTTCCAGCAGCGCCTCGTTATGCTGCTTCTCGGCTTGACTTTGAAGAACCTGGCGCTGTTCTTGCGCCTCTTTCAATTCTTCCGGCGACATCTGTCTCTCGTGCTGCAATTGGACCTTAGCCATATATGTCTTAAAGTTGCTGAAGTGAGGTTTGCCGGTCTTTTCCATATCAAGTTCGTAAAGAGCGATGCTAAACGGACGGCCTTGACACATCATGTTCAAGTCCAAGGGCCTGCAGCCCGGAATATTTGTGATCGTCCACCCAAGAAAGTCCACAAACGCGTTGTATATCGAAAACGTGTAAACACAGTCTGTATTGAACCCCTGGCGAAGCTGCCCAGTTTTCTGCCTGTACTTGTAGTCTTCAGGATCTTCATCGTGCGGCTGCCCAATTTTGGGCTCCTGTTCACCTGCAAAGTACACACGAGCACCACGTTTCTGAATGTTCGCAGCAGTGAAGCCGATTTTACGTTATTGTTGCAGGCGCGCTTAGCCAGGCGGAATTAAGTGTAGACAGGATACTTAAGACAGGAAGTATTTTTCGCCTACGCTTAACGAGAAAAGCCTGGAACTGTGAAGAGAGCACACTCAGAAGACCCTGGTGAAAGCTTTTGGATGTACCTGGAGGCGTCACGGTAATTTTGCCCGCACCAATAGCCAGGGGAACCACGATGAACGGAGACTCTGGGCCAAGTTTCTTGCGAGAAGTGTCCACCACATTGTTGGACGATTGGTAGAACAGACGACCACCGGCAATTTTTTTCATGAAAGCCAGGAGGACGGAAATAAATGTCCTCATCATTATGCCTGGTTGGGGGAAGACATCGATCTCCAGTCCCATGTACAAGTCTCCGTCAACAGGCCGTTTAAACTTGCCCTGAAACTGAATCCACCAAAGTCGCTTCGTGTTGTTGAAATTGGGCCCAAACGTCTTATTCGGAGGGTCTGTGCGCATCATCAAGATCATCTCACCCTCAAAGATTTCACTGTCCATAGTGACTGGAATAGAGTAATTTGGGATGACTACCGTTTGCTCTACCAAGTTCCTGAAGTGGAGGACGGATTCAGGACCGTCCAAATCCGCAGTCGGCACGGTTTCCACGTCCTCGGGATTCGGGCAGGGAGCTTGCACTGCATCCAGCTTTTCACAGTCCTCGCTTGCCCTATTATCAGTTGCCGGGTCACCGCTATCACCAGTCGTAGGCGAAGTCGCGGAAGCAGGCTCGTGTGCCGACTGTGATAGATCTGCCTTCAACTCCTCGGTCTTCGTCTCCTCCCCTGTCGACTTTGACTTATTCTTCAGGAAGCTAGAACGACGTTTTCCGTCTCGAGAGGCGGATCTTTGCAGAGCTGGGCTCGAAACTGATAGCTTCGAAGCTGAAAGTCGGGCAGATTTCTCGGCAGAGTCCATCTCTGCGGATGTCATGAGAGTGCTTGGTCCGCGTAAACCGCTCTTTCTGAGCCTCAAAAAAGAGCCGCCACCGTCTGGTCACCCCACAAACTTTCCTTGACATCAGAGACTCCGATACACTGGGGAACTCTTTTCACTTCGAACGTGCAGCAACTCACAAGTGGCCAAAAAATAGCTCAGACTTGCGTTCGATGAAGATAACCGAAGTGAAGCGGGGAAACGATGTGCGTGCGGGACACCACAAAGAGATAAAGAGAAGAAACCCGTACAAGGCGTCATTGGAGTAGACGGCTCGTCACCATCCTTGTCGGCATCGATGTTGATATTGACAATTCCGGAGACCTTACGTAACAATAGTGCCTTCCCAGCTAGTCCGACTCTGGCTAAAGTTGAACGACGAGTAACTTGAGTGGGAGGAGACACGACCTCTAAGTCGTCACTTGCGGCAGCCCGCTCACTTTCAGCCAAGTTCTGAATCTGAGACAAGCTCGCAGTACGGCTTTGGCGCACATCGCGCAAGGCGGCTTCAATGATCTCAAGGTTCTCCTTCGAGCTCCTGATAGACACTCTGGATATGAGACCCGCTGGCAGTTCGAGTTCTGATAAAAAAGGGTGCAGAGAACGGCAGCAAAAACTGTGCTGCGACCATATGCAACGCAAAGAAGTTTGAACGAGGAATGCAGAAACTCACAGTGCGCTGTCGCCCATGAAAATTAAGGCAATGGACAGGCCAAGAGCGATGCACTCCAGAGCAATAGCAAGCATCTGACCACATCGAACCCGTTAGTTGCTTTATCATATTTTTACGTCAGAAAGCTTTTCAAAAGAGTACAAAGGTATTTACACGAGAACTGCGGTGAGATGGGTACGCGTAAGGAAGCAGCACAAGTTGGGGGGGTTGATGTGTTAACCTGCATGCCATGCATCTGCATAGTCATGCTGCTGACCAGAAGAAAGCCGATCACAACACCAAAAGAGGCGACAATCGAATCCATTTCTTTACTCTTCAATTCCGCGGAGTGAAGTACAATCCTGGTTGGAACCGAAAACCCTCAAAGCTCCGGAATATTTTGAAACACCCTGACGTACGCTGAAGATGGTCACAAAGAAAAATTCTGAACTTTGACGAACTGAGTCGAAAACCGTGCCTCGTGAAATTGAACGAGCCATGCACCTTTCGAAACTCTTGGGCAATCAAGCTGGAGAGAGATGCCGGTAAGGTAAAAGGCGTCAAAGCGAAACAAGAGTGAGATAAAAAAGAAATATTCGTACAGCTTGATGACATATCGTTTCATACAATAAACACAAAGTTCAATAACGGCAAGAGTTTAGACACACCCGCGTATGCAGTTAACGTACAGATGGTAGGAAGGCAACAGGCCGCAATATTTGAACGAGAAAGAAAGAAGAGTTCCTCATACTCCAAGGAGCGGTCAGAAATGACAGAGAGCACGGGAAGGAACGGGAAGTCTTTAAAGTGCCGTCGGTCTCACTGCTAGATGCGCTATGCTCGTGCACTTTTTGAGACAGCGCGTGCCAGGGACATATTCAGTGATAGTTCTCAGGGCGAATAATGGTGGTAAAAATGTGATTTTCCAGTCCACGGTAGAATAAAAAGGAAGACCTTGAGGGCGATACCTAACTTATAATGCATATTCAGTAATTGGGGAAAAGCGCACCTATCGTGCAGGTGTTGTCCAAACTACAGGGGCGCAGGCAGAGTCCAAAACCTCCTCAAAACCAAAATCAAGGACTCGCGTCGCTGATTGTTACAGTTTGCACGGCCTTCCTAAGAGCTTGAAAGTGTGTAAGCCGGCGGGTACCTGCAACATGCGCACAGGGTTGAGCTCAGGGAAAATGAGCACTTTTCAGCACAACAAAATTAATTGTGCGATCAACACTTATATAGCAGTTGACTACGGAACTTGATTGCAACGGCTACAAGTACAAAATGAAGTAGCGTTTACTCGTCAAGTGCGCTGTGAAACAGGATGCAGCACTTTGAGAGATCATAGAGACCCTCGACTCTAAACTGCGACCTGGAAAAGCTGAGAACGTCAAGGACCTGTCCATCTAATTTCTTTACAAAAAAAAAAAGGTAGCAGAAAGGTCACGTCTCATATCGTGAAAAGAACTTGGTGAGAAAAGCAAGCTTTCAGACGACACAACGTATACGGATGTGCTTTTACGTTTGGAGCTTCAGAATGTTCCCCGTTCCTTCCAGTGATTATCCCAGCATAATCAAGTTCAGAAAATAGTTACATCCTTGGAACACAACGATGACATAACAGAATAAGCGACATGTCTACCTATAACGTATGTAATTTTCAGAATTCGTGAAGGGTGAGCGCGAAAATGTAAGCCAGAACCTTTCCACTTCCCTCGCTAACTCATCACTAAAAGTGAAAAGAGCTAAAAAGAAAAAACTGATCTTCGCACATCAGACAGTCATCACATGCAAGATGCATCTGGATCTGCTATGCTATCTCGATCTGCATCTCCGAGAGTGCAGAGTCCGAGTTCCGAGTTCCGAGTCATCGACAAGACGACATCGATATATGCATGCTCCACACTCATGACTCCATATTTAATTTCATAACCGATCGACATCGTTGAGCTGTCGGATGTCATATGTCTAATGTCTAATGTCATGTCATGTCATGTCATGTCATCTCACATACATATGGCATGGCATGGCATGGCATGGCATGGCATGGCATGGCATGGCATGGCATGGCATGGCATGGCATGGCCTTACAGTAGTGGCCGTATACGGCATACGTATGATACGGCAATCCCAAATACGCGCGTATCATACGTATGATACGCGCGAAAAGGCCCGGATACGGGCCGTAGGATACGCCTAAATTCAACGCTGAGGCATCTAACGCACTTGCACACAACGGGAGCTCGTAAACAACTCCCCCCTCTCCATGCCTTTCGGGATCTTGTGGAATATTCCCATATTGTACGAGGGACCTTTTTTTCCACTAAGCACCTTTCAAAAAGGAATATTCTCCGAACATTTTCGCGCCTGCGGCGGGCATTTTGCCTCGCTTCGCTCGCCACTGTTTTAAAGCATACGCGTATTCCTGGCGTATGATGCGGCAATCACAGATACGCGCGTATCATACGTATGATGCGTTGCCCCCAAACGTCTGGAGGCCACTAAGGGCATGACGTGGCATGACAATGACAATGGCATGGCATGGCATGACACTCGACCCTATCGGAATCACTACTCGACCCATATGGGTGGGTTTTGGGGGGTCGACCCCCCCGGATTAGTAAGTTTTTTTTTCGGGGAAATGGTACCCCCTCCCCTTTTACCCATTTTACTAAGGAGTTTTCGTGCAAGTTGGGGGTACTGACACAAACCCCCCCATTATAATCGACCCCCCCATATTTTACGTAAGAGGTTCTGCGAAGTGATGCGGGGGCGGGGCGGGTACCGCCCTGATGAAAGCACCGAAATGCTTGTAGTATAATTATATTGTTGACCATCCAATATAATTATATCGGGCAACATTTCGGTGCGTTCATCATAACTGGATGTTATGTGTCACAGTGCAGCGAGCGGAGCGAGAGGTGCTGTGTCACATAACTCTGGTTATGTGACAGACCGGACCGTGGGACCCAGGACCGACCGTACTGTAGGCGGTCCCAGGTCTGAGCAGTATAAGGTTTGGAACTCTGTAGAGTTCTGCTCCGATAGTTGATCTGATTTCGGGAAGGGTATCATTTTTGTTACAGAGTTACAGTGAGAATTTTTCAGTGTATATATTCGGTAAAAAATTTCAGTACCTAGGTATGGATGAGTTTTCTGACGCAGAGTTGGAACAGAAAATTGCGCGCGTAAAGGCTTCACCCGAGTACGCGGTATACAAAGCGAAATTGGATGATATCGCTCCGAATTATTCCGAAGCTGAGAAAAATCTGCAATCTCACTTGGCAGCGTTGGTACAGGGGCAGCGAGTGGTACTGCGACGGCTATTCTTCAGTCAGTTGTTAAAGTTCCTGAGAAGAGGAAGCTGCAGCGCCCAGTCGCGTGGACCTCGGGCGGTTTCGTTCACACGAAGTCAGGTGGATCGAAGGCAGAAGACCTCTCCTGTAAGCGTCAGTTCGAGCAGGTCGACAAGGCCGATGACGTTTTCTTCTCCGTGAAGCAGCAGCTGGAGGGGCTTGAGGCCCCAGAGTCAATCACGGAAGAACAGCTGGCGAAAGTGAAAAAAGCGAAAGCTGCGATCGAGGAAGGTATGCTCTGGGCCGAAAACCAGGCCCAACTGATCGACATAGCGTTCAAATTTGGTTGGCCCACAGCTCAGGAGTACGAAGGTGAGCCAGTCGTTACTACAGAGGAGCAAGAAAAGAAACTGAAAAAAAGCCAAGAAGGTTATTGCTGAGCGTTCAGCGAAGCTTGAGAAAGAGAGAATGTCGAAAAAGAAAAAGACCGATGACGCACGTCCCTTGGGAGGCCGTGTACGCCCCTATCAGCTTGTTGTTCAGGGTAGGATCTGCTTTGTTTGTGGAGCACCGGACCACCTGTCTCCGCAGTGCCCGCAGAATGCTAAAGGAAAAGGGAAGCAACGTTAGTAAGCCAATCGGCTCAATGCAGACTGCTTAACGCGTCTAGCACCACTGGTTAATCCGTGGTTGCGTAACTCCGGTATATTACCCGAGAATTGTAGCCGGCTCATCGCCCGCTTGGAAGAGAATGTATTCCTTTTTTCCGAATGTTTAAACGAGCTTACTGTTTGTCTTTCGTTAACTGTGATCCTGCAGTTCTCTGGGGTTTTTCCGAAAACCTGTTTGTGGTCCAATGCCACTTCTTTGCACGTGCGGGCACTCGCAATCTAGACACGGAATGACACCCGTGATCTCAACGTTGGCGCATACGCATATGACACGGACTCATACCCGTTGTCTTTAACGTTGTTGCATACGCATAGTGCAATCTAAACACGGCGTTCCTTCCAATGTGTTAGGGTTTGAAATCGGTGCGGGGATTTCACTGTACGAGCCGGGTCAAATCATATATATCGTCATGGGGCGAAAGTGCTCCACGACGGGATTTGAACCCATGACGTTCGCTTCTCTAGTGCGACGCTCTAACCAACTGAGCTACGCGGAGGATGATGATCCTTTCGCGCATTACAGTGGTACTCGTACAGATCGGACTGTTACAGATCGATGATCGACTATGCGTGTGACATCGACGACGACGTACCAACATCGCGACTGCGGGCGTCTGTCATCTTTCGATCCGTGAGATATCTCCCCTCTTTAAAGTGTCGTGACCTCACGGCATTCGTGTCGAGTTACTTTTCAGAGGTCCGACCTCAGATGTGATGACGTGGCAGCCTGCGATGAAGTTGGGTAGCAGTTCTTAGGATGCAGCCCATCGCACCGAAGGTGCATCGCAGTTCTTGGGATGCAGCCCGAATCCACGTCATCAGCGCGGGTCACATCGTGCCCATGCATACGCGATCGTAGCGCAGGTCACATCACCGTCGTGCCCGAGCATACGCGGTCTTAGCGTAGGTCACATCGTGTGCCTTATGCTGTTACATCTGAGGCGGTTTCCGAACCGTCGCTTCGATACCGATGTACTACATGTATGTAAACATACAGATATACTATATATATATAAATCACACACACTCAGTTAGTCGATTAGCTGAAGGTATTTTTGTGCTGTGTTTTGTTTTTAGATGGTTGCACTCGAAGAGGAAGAGCCAGAGATTCCAGTTATCAACCCAGATCCATCGACATGGTTTTTCGACATTCTTGGTTCATATGATGCATTCAGCCGGTTTAAAGTCCCGAAATGGATCGCTGGTTATGACAACACACAAACCAGATACGACCAGATAGGCTACTTCGACGACATCGGTCGTATGAAGCCAGACATGAGCCGATTTAGCCGATTTAGGGATCCGGCCAATGAACCTCAGGAACCAGAGACCGAGTACACAGAAGATAATCCTCCGATGGTTTTTACAGATCCAGATACAGATTCTGTCCCAGCACCAGTTCCACCTAGTTTGGTCCCAAAGGTGAAAATGACACCACCTAGGGAATTCAAATCAGGACAGGACGCAGAAGTCTGGTTGGACACGGTGGACCGATATTTCCAGTTCACCTATCCAGGAGTCAAAGACAAGGACTTGATTACAGTGTTTCTGACTCTTATTCAGAACAACGACAGACACTATTTTCAGGTCTTGGCACAACAGCCAAATGCCACCTATGAAATGGTCAGACGGATATTCCTCAGCCAATTTGGTAACCCTCATAAGAGATCAGTTGCCAAGAAACACCTTATGGCGCTGCATCAAGGGAGCCAAACCTTCTCAAACTATTTGCGCACGTTCACGTCACTGACTGCTTTAGCAGCAGTTGATTTGAACGATGTGCTAATAAAGGACAGATTCGTCACCTGTATGGATCCAGATCTCCGCAGACAGTTCCAACTCAGATTTCTGACAGAACAGGAAAGGAACAATCTGTCGTGGCAAGAAACCACACAGATATTGCTTGATTTGAATTATGTCATTCATTCAAAGCAGTCAGAAACCCTTCACTATCGGGGTCAGAGGGAGCAGTCATCAGGAGGTCCAGCCAAGAAGGACAAGGACAAAGGACGTGGCCAGAAGCCATATGACAGATCCAACAGAAATCGGAATCAGAACCAGAATGGCAGCCAGAACTCCAACCAAAATCGGAGCAAGGGAAAAGGTGGAAAAGGCAAGGGCAAAGGAAAAGGAAAATCACAGAATCCTCAGTCTTGCCATCGTTGTGGTCGTGTTGGTCACATCGAAAAGGATTGTTATTCCACCAAGACCCCAGATGGAAAAGATATCAAGGGTAAGCCACCAGCTCAGAATCCTTTCCAGAATCGGAGACAGCAGCAACAGAATCAGGGTGCTAAGGATGGGTCCGGCAAACTCATCAATACTATCAACACCTTGGTTAAGGAACTGAAGAATCAGCACAGCATTAATGCAGCAGTTGCAACTCCAGTTCCAGCTTCAGCTCCAGCTCCTCAGGGAAACTCTCAGGGTACTGCACAGGTACCAGTGTTGAGAGCACCCCCAAGATAAATCAGCCTGAAGATGCCACTGAAGCAAGTGGCCGGGTATCTCAGAAGAAGTCCTTTCCAGTCTGACATTGCAGTTTCAGCAGATGGACACTCCCTCAGAGCACATCGCACAGATGCAGTCTCAAACAGCACAGCTGAAATCACAGAAGAAGCTGTTGTTGTACAAAGGGAAAGTATATGGACAGAATACTCACATTTTGGTAGATCCAGGAGCTACATCGTCTTTCATTGACAGACAGTTCGTTGCTCAGCTTGGTATAGCACCCACAGATTCTTCATCGTTTTCAGTGGGATTGGCTGGAGGAAGCCAACTACCATGCACATCCTATCTTCCCAAGGCTACATTTACGCTGGGTAAGTATAAGGATGCAGAAGATTTCTACATCATTGACATGAAACCATTCACTGCCATTCTGGGTCAAGATTGGTTGGAGAGGAGAAATCCACACATTGACTTCCAGACCAAAAATCTGACGATCACTAGGAAGCATTCATCAGGCTCCAGTATTCGCACAGTATTATCCAGAGTTGAACAGACTCCAGGCTCAGATGACCTTCCTGAAATGGAATTGGTCAGGGCCACCACCATGAGAAAGCACCTTCGTCGTATTCGATCCAGTGGTTCGGCTGAAGAAGCCGTAGCTTATCTCTTCTTTCTCTCAGAGGTCGACGGTGAACTGGTCTTTACAGCATCAGACACAGACACCACTATGGAAGACCCCGAGGTCACAGCAACACGTGATCAAATGAGAGAAGACTTTTCAGACATATTCCAGGAGGATCTTCCAGCTGGTCATAGGCCAGAACGGTTTGAAGGTGGTTATCATCGAATCAACATTGAACCTGGGCACAAACCACCATCGCAGCCAGTACGTACCATTCCAGTACCCATGATGGAAGAACTCAAACGACAGATCATCAAATATGTCGACTTGGGTATCCTTCGTCCGTCATCATCTCCATATGGATGTCCTATCATTTTCGCTCCTAAGCCAGGTGGGAAGTGGAGGATGTGCGGTGATTATCGAGCCCTTAATAACATCACAATTAAGGACACGTATCCATTGCCACCTCACGACACCCTTCTTGAACAGCTAAAAGGTGCACGATGGTTTAGCAGATTTGACTTCAATCAGTTTTTCCATCAGATCCCTATACATCCAGATGATATTCACAAAACAGCTATTCGCGCCAGATACGGTTCCTATGAGTGGACAGTCATGCCTTTCGGATTGACCAATGCTCTGCAACAGCTCTACGTGTAGGAAATCGGGCATTCTTCGACTTCATCGATCGGTTCCTTGTCATTTTCATGGACGATACCATCGTATACAGTCCGGATTTTGACAGCCACGTGAGTCATGTCCGACAGTTTCTCCAGCGTTGCAGAGAACACCAGTTCTTCATCAGGCCTTCCAAGGTGGAGTTGTTCGTCAGATCTATATATTTCATCGGACATCACATCTCTGAAGCAGGCTTGTCCATCATCGAAGACAGAATCCGAGCAGTTATGGCAATTCAGCCTCCAATGTCTTATGGTCCTACCGTTGGAAAACAGCCTCTACGCCGTATGGCTAAAGATGGCAAGTCATCCCTTCGGTCATTCTTGGGCATGGTCGGTCAATTCAGGAGATTCATACCAAAGTTCTCCAAAGTTGCCGAGCCGCTCAATCGTCTCCTTAAAGATAATGCAGAGTTTGTCTGGGAATCTGAGCAGCAGCAGGCATTTGATAACCTCAAAAGTGCCATCCGGTAACGCTCCAGTACTACAGCTTCCAGATCAGAAACTGCCATCTATTATGGAGGTCGATGGATCAGGCACACACGTTGGTCAAGTGATACTCCAGGATCAAGGAAAGGTATGAAGCCATGTGGTTATCACAGCGTCACTCTATCCGATACACAGAGACGTTGGCCTATTCCTGAGATCGAGCTATTTGCCATTGTGGAGGGCTTCCGATTCTTTCGCCACATCTTGTTGGGAGCTCCTGAGACCATTGTACGCTCAGATCATCAGCCACTGGTTTATTTCCAGTCCAAATCCACACTGAGCCCTAAACAGGCAAGGTGGTTGGATGAGCTCTCCGAGTACAACTTCCGTATAGAGCATATTGCTGGCGATAAGAATAAGGTCGCAGATGCACTCACTCGTATCTCTGCACTTTTTGAACTCACTGATTGTCTTCAGCACATGGACATCCGCGAGGTCATGCCATCTGCAGATCCTACATTCATTGCTCTTATATCTTCTTCATCAGCTCATCAGCTACACGACATCATTATATCCGAATATGATCGTGATACATTTGCACAGACTATTTTGGCTAAACTGACATCATCGACTTCATCACAGTCAGTCAGCAGCTACAGCTTCGAGCTCATTCAGGGGTTGATCTATCGTAAGACCACATGTGGCAGACGGCTGTACATTCCACCAACAGCTAAAGTCCCCACAGATGACGGTGAGATCACACAGCTTCGCCACATTCTCCTTCATGAGTGCCACTCAGCCACTATTTCTGGTCATGTAGGCAAAAATCGCATGCTTCATCTTCTGCGTAGCCGGTATTATTGGCCAGGAATGACAACGGCAGCCATCAAGTACATTCAGGAGTGCCCCGTTTGTCAGCGCCAGAAAACGAGGCGACACAAGCCTTATGGTCAGGCACATATACGATATTCCGTGCCTAAGACAAAATGGCTAGATGTATCTCTTGATTGGATCACTGACCTGCCTATCACCACTAATGGGCACGGCAGTATATTTGTGGTGATGTGCCAATTTTCTCATCGATGTCATCTCATTCCCTTCAGCATGACCTGGACAGCTCAGCATACTGCTTCATTATATATGCAGCATATCTTCAAGCTCCATGGTCTTCCGAGGAACATCATCTCAGATCGAGACCCCAGATTCACCTCTACATTCTGGCAAACACTGTGGAAATCTACTGGTACAAGATTGTCTATGACGTCCTCACACCATCCACAGTCGAATGCACCCAATGAGAGGAGCCATGCCTTCATCGAGGATATCCTCAGGTACTTTTCAAATTGTTGATTCATGATTCGATTTCACCATCCTCTGGTTTATAAACTGATTAGGTGGTATTTTTTCATCCACAGGTGTTGTTGCAATGATACTTCAGCCAATTCGTGGGAGAACGAGTTGCCTCTGGTGGAGTTTGCAATTAACAACACAGTTTCTGCATCAACTGGTTATTCACCATTTTATCTCGACTCGATGGCGCAACCACTTTCGCCTCATGACCTGGTAATCACTATTCCGCCAGAAGCTCCTGTTCCAATACAAAGAGCTATTCGAGATCATTTTGACCAGTACTCGGCTGTTCATGCCAACGCGGTAGACAACATTTCCCGAGCAGCAGAAATTAGCCAAGCCAGATTCAATAAGACTCACATGCCTCGGCAGTTTGCAGTTGGGCAGAAAGTTCTTTTACGGACCGAGTTTATTCAATGGACTGGTTTGACAGAGGCAGGCAGACACTTTAAGCAGCCATATATTGGGCCGTTCACCATTTCCAAAGTGCTTAGCCATGGGCGTGCATACGAGTTAGATTTCGGAAACCTCGATATCCGTATTCATCCGGTACAGCCTGTATCCAGATTAGAGCTGTACAATGACTCGATCCAAGCACCTTTGCCTCTGCCACAGATGATCACCGAAGAAGGGCAACCACTGTTTGAGATATCACACATACTCTCGGATAAGTTCACTAGAGGTGTCAAATACTATTTAGTGCGATATGCAGGCTACGGCCCTGAGCATGACACCTGGGTCAAAGCCACAGAGCTGACCAATGCAGCAGACATGATAGCTGCCTATGAAGGCTAACATTATATTAAGCCTCGTGCCCTTACTTCTTGTAATATATACTAATACATGTCGATCATCTATATACCTTGCTCTTAATGTTTTATCATTATGTTGCATAGAAGCAGGAAATTGATCCTTCCTTGCTAAAGGTGTAGTGAGCCTTGTACAAAATCATACCCTTGCACAGATACGCATACATGCGAGATATCATATCTGTGGATAAATAAAAACTGCTAAGTGCTACTTTGCCAAGACCGTGGTTAGTCATCGGATTCTATGGCCAGTCATCCGAAGCTACCGGAGATATCGACTGAAGTAGACGGAGTTGTGATCCTAAGTTGTGCTTGACAAACATAACTAAAGAAATTTTACATTAGTACGTGGCGAATCCATTCTCACTCATCGCGATAGATGTTCGTCAAAGCGTGCGTACTGGACCATATCAAGAGTGAGCAGACCGGGTAAGGATTATAAGTCCAATTCCGTTAAGCAGGGCCACTCTGTTTGCATTAAAACAAGCCCCCGGTGAAATAACTCCGGAAACAAACACGGGCTCCCCATGGCCGCCTATGAACCTCCAAAAGTAGCTTCAGGAGGGGAGGAAGGGTTGGGTGCACAATATATAACAACTGTGGAAACGAACAGCAAACGATCAGTTGTATATATAAGGCCGAGAATCTTTCGATTAATGAGAAATTGTTAATTCGTGGGATCATCGTTCGCAAAAGCGACGACGGCTAGCGCAAATAATCCGTAACGTACACTTCGGATGCTTTGAATCGTCACTCTGACGCACGATACGTGTGGATCAATCAGTAATCCAGCGTCAATCTGTATCACGAAACGCAATTCATTGAACCTTGAATCGTTCAAGGGGGCTACATCCTAAGAACTGTAAGGTGAGGGACTAAAGTGGACTCAGTTCCCCCCAATAACCTAAAAACACCATGAGGGACGCCTCAAATCGGTGTAAGAAGACTGGTACCAACAAGAAGCAACAACAACAAAGACATCATAGACATATACAAAGGTATGCCCGTTGTGAGGTCACAACTCTTTTAAGAGGGGAGATCTGTCAGGGTTATGACCGATGACATATGTGTCATACGTGTCATACGTGTCATGCCTGTCAGACATGTCATACCATACAGGGTCATGACCGATGACATATGTGTCATACATGTCATACGTGTCATACCTGTCAGACATGTCATACCATGTCATGTCATGTCGAGTCATGTCATATTTTATAATGACAGTCGTCAGTACGGTCGACTATGACTGTACATGTCGTCAGATGATAAGTCACGTCATCTGTCATTATTCAAGGAAATACTTGAATGACACCTGTCATCGAGAGTTCGTACGTCGAACTCGAAGATGGCAAAGCAAGATACATCTTGAAGTAACAAACAAGAGCCATCTTTGCTTTAAGCATGTGCGGAACACGCATGCGCAGTATTATGGAGCGAACGAATTATTCGTTCTGACGATACTGGTCGTTCAACCAACGTCTCGGGTTCACAACCCAATGGCGGTACCATCTACGCGATGGGAGACGTATGGTATAGATGAGGAAGCGTTGTGCTTCAGCAGTATCTTCACACAGAAGTTCTGCACTCATCCCGCTATTATCTTACGCTTGTGTTGCCGTTCTACAACGCAGCGTATACTTGTATTTTATATGATATATTGAGGGCTCGCTTATCTAGCCCTAACAGAATGGTATTCACACATGAGGTCCCCGGTTCGAACCCGGGCTTCGATACCAATGTTAGGGTTTGAAATCGGTGCGGGGATTTCACTGTACGAGCCGGGTCAAATCATATATATCGTCATGGGGCGAAAGTGCTCCACGACGGGATTTGAACCCGTGACGTTCGCTTCTCTAGTGCGACGCTCTAACCAACTGAGCTACGCGGAGGATGATGATCCTTTCGCGCATTTCAGTGGTACTCGTACAGATCGGACTGTTACAGATCGATGATCGACTATGCGTGTGACATCGACGACGACGTACCAACATCGCGACTGCGGGCGTCTGTCATCTTTCGATCCGTGACACAATGTCTTGGCTTCACTCAACAAAGGCTTGGTTGTGAGTTACAGTAGGTCGGTGTGTACAGAATTCGTGGACTGCCCGTCGGAGTTCGAGGATCTCCCCGGCTCTGGTGCTTCCGCTGCGGCTCCACGGATCACGGGCAGGCTCAGGCAGAGGGTCGGCTTCTGGCGGTCTTTTGCTTCCGCGGTTGTGGTGGCTTGGATCTTGTTCGGGGTTCCGCTTACTTGGGTTGCGGGGCCCCCGCCTGCTAGGTTTTCACCTAATGCTCAGTCGGCTTTGGCAGAGGATGAGTTCGTCTCGGCAGCGGTTCTCGGCTTGGTGCAGTCTGGCGCGGCAGAGGAGTGGTTCACACAGCCTGAGGTTGTTTCCCCGTTGGCAGTGGCATACAGAGACCTCGGCCCAGATAAGCCCCCCAAAAAGAGGCTTATCTGGAATGGCAGATATGTCAACTCCTTCATAGTAGTTCAGAAGTTCAAGTATGAATCTCTGGCTATTGTGCGGGACTTGCTTTCTTGGCAGGGTTCACTTTGGTCCTTTGACCTTACCTCTGGCTATCACCACGTAGAGTTGCACCCAGATTTTTGCACCTACGTGGCTTTTAGCTGGCAGGGAAGGTTTTATGTGTTCAAGGCTTTACCTTTCGGCTTGGCCCCGGCTCCGTACTTCTTTACAAAAATCACCAATGAGTTTATAGCTGCTCGGTGGAGAAGACGGGGTGCGGGTCTGGTGCACTACCTGGATGATTTCCTCTTTATCCAGAGGGGGTCTGACAGTGCTTTTGCTTCGGAGCAGGCGGCGGCTCTTCAGGATGTCAGTAGGAGTGGCTTCCTGGTTAACCAGGAGAAATCCGTATTGGACTTCAGGCAACTGATTGAGTTCTTAGGAATTGGTATTGACTCAGTGAGGGGTGTTTTCTTTGTCCCGCAAGCAAAGTGGGATGCCTTCCAGGCTCGGGTTTCCCGCACACTTGGCGGGCAATGGACTACCCCCAGGGAGCTTTCCAGGCTGGCAGGCAAGATCCAGAGTTTCAGTTTAGCTCTCGGGAAGGTGTGCCAGATGTTCTCTAGGGAACTGTATTTTGAGGTGGAGAGGCACACTTCCTGGGATGTGGCTATTCAGATGCCAGAGGAGGAGGTGGCAGTGGAGCTCCGTTTTTGGCTTTCAATTCAGAGGCGACAGTTCGAGGCCCCTATCTGGCAAGTCTTTATAGCTTTCAGAAACAGGATGTGGACAGATGCAGGTGGTACTGGCTGGGGGGCAGTCCTGGAGGCTGTTTCGGGCAGGCTGGAGCAGGTCGCTCGGGGCCACCTGACTTTGGCAGAGCGGCTGGAGTCTTCCACCCACCGGGAGATGGTGGGTTATCTTCAGGCCTTGCGGTCTTTCTCAGGCTTCGTGGAAGGCTCTACACTGAAGTTGTACACAGACTCTCAGGCAGGCTGTCAGATTTTGGACAAGGGGTGCAGTTCTAAACACCACTTGCATCGGCTGGTTGTGAGTATCTTGTGGGAGTGCACTCGGCTTGGGGTTTCACTTTACCCAGTGTGGGTTCCCCGAGAGCTTAATGCTCAAGCTGACTCATTCTACACATTTGGGGAGTTTGGGAGTTTTGGGAGTTGGGGAGTTTTACAATGGGAGGCCCTGAAAAAACTGAAAATTTGACCGAATCTAGGGTTTAAGATTTTCCCGAGTGGAATGTAATTTTATTTAATTTTCCGGTTGTTTTAGGGTTTAAGAAATATTCCTGATTTTCAATAAAAAAATCATCTTTTTCAGCCTGAAATAAGGAAGGTTTATGGGGTTTTTGTGTTAAGAAAACATAAATTTTCAATTGAAGTTCTACAATATTTTACGCCTTTTTAAGCTTCAAAATTTTTTCGAAACTCGGTAGCAAAATGATACTTGATACGTCTGATTTTTATGAAATATGTTTTTGGGGGTTCATCGATGAACCCCTTTTTTTTTCTTCTAGTTTTATATGAATTTCAGGCCTTTTTGGGTTTTGGGGTGTTTTACAAGGGGAGGCCCTGAAAAAATTGAAAATTTGACCGAATCTAGGGTTTAAGATTTTCCCAAGTTGAATGTAATTTTATTTAATTTCCCAGTTGTTTTAGGGTTTAAGAAATATTCCTGATTTTCACTAAAAAAAATTATCTTTTTCACCCTGAATTAAGGAAGATTTATGGGGTTTTTTGTGTTAAGAAAACATAAATTTTTAATTGAACTTGTACAATATTTCACGCATTTTTAAGCTAATTTATTTTTTTTGAAAATCTGTAGCAAAATGATACTTTTTACGTCTGCTTTCATGAATTATTTTTTGGGGGGTTCATCGATGAACCAATATAATTTTTTTCAGTTTTCTATGATTTTCAGGCCTTTTCGGCGTTTTTTTAAAATTTGAAAATTTTGGAAAAAACCCAGAATTTTTCTACACTTTCAGGAATATCTTTGGTTGGCTTTGTTCCTATTTTATGGGGGTTGCCCCGTTTTTTCCCCTTATTTCAGGCATAAAACAGCCGACTACCGCTAGGTCACCAACTCCAGTTACGACGCGCGCCCGGACTTCTCTTAAATACCGAAGAACACGGACAGAAAAAATTAAACACGCAAACACTTAAACGCTTTGGACGCTTGTACTATTCACTAGATTAGAACGCTTGTTCACGTAAAATATAAAGCTTCAAATCAATATTCAAAGCAAAGTTACCGGCGCGCATGTTTTGCCTCCAGAGTTTAACACGACTTCACCCTTTCTTGTGCCCTTCGCCCCATCGCCTACTCGTCTTCGTGCATTGACCAACTACGTTCTCCATTGGTTTTTCACGTGCTTTCGCGGACCACTACTAACCACAAGTCCCGGTGGCCGGCCCCCCAGTTCGGTTCAAAACATACTTCTCGCCAAGATCCCTAACTAACTTTCACATTATCCCTGGACACTCAGTCGCATATTTCCCAATGTGTGGTACCTGTGGAAAAACAATTACGTTAGTCCAAAGCCCAACAAACCGTGCAAACAACAATGTCGCTTTCGTACCTGAGTTACTGCTCTTGAAAGGTCAAGGCCCCAGCTCCAAGCCGTTGTTCCCTAGTTAGTGACAACCCATGTGCCACAACCAGGTCCGTAGGTGAAGGCGGTACATCACAGTAGTTGGGCAATACCGTAGCGCAACACTGGTGGAGAAGACAGAATTGAAACTTGTGGTTTACCCACTGACCATTCACCTTGCGCCGACCCATGACCACCACCCTTGGGCCATCCTTTGAAAGGATGGGCTGGGATTGCTTGTGGGTCTTCGCTGTCACGCAACCCTTGCGGGACTCGGAGGCCGCGCATCTTGCTTTCCTACCGGTACCGGGCACCACCATCCATTGCCCGTAGGCCAGTTCCTCACTCCCGACACGATCGCCGGTGGTGAGGCGGGATCCCAGCGCCGTTAAGATGTCGTCGATCTCCTCCGTGGTAAACCCCGATTGCACGTAAAATGCATGTCCAGGTTTGAACCCCGCGCGGAATAGGAGGGTGGACAGGCACAAGCAAAGCTTCACCGAAGTCGACCTTCCCACGCGAGTCATCGTTTGGCGCCATGAGTAGCATGAGCAGCTGATGCGTTGTTGCGCCGCCCGGGCCAGATGACCAAATATCACCCGCGAGGGTTCACCTCGACCAGAGGACAAGGTGTAACTGCGGTCCAGGAAGCCGTCGTGTCTTCCACGTGCGGTTAAACGGACGGTGGGTTGGCCAACCTGTATCACTTTCAAGCGCTTGTCAGGCTGCAAGAACATGCGAGCCAACATTTGCGCGTGGCCTTTCGTGGTGCTTGTCTGGTACCGCACCTCGTCCAAAGACCCGACGGACACGCGGCGAGTGTCCACGTAGCGATGTTCGGAATGAAAGTGCACCGCGGTCTCCAAATATTGCACCACGAGAGCCTCGTCCACCTCTTGGGAAGACTGCCAAACATAACGGGCGGCCGGGTCCTCGGTGTTTGGGTCGAACTGCCATTGGAACTCCAAAGGGTTCTCGAGGCATGCCCGCACCAACTTGATGGCCGGAGTCGGCGTTCCAGGCTCGTCGATCGTCACCCTAGTCTTAGTCCTCTTCCCCATCGATCGGACTTGGTTTGGTCGGTGACTGCGTGTCTCCGTCGTCACTGGACCAGGAGTGACATATATTTCACGCACCTCCTCAAGGACGTCGTACGCGGTGTGGCGTGCGCGTTGCATGGCGGTGTACACCCTTCGCCGCTCATCGTACAGGGTGTTCGTGCGGGAGTCCCGCTGGCTGTGGCCACCTTCTCCTACGTGCTCCAACCAGGCGGATTGGGTGATGTACGTCACGTTCTCCAGGTGCAAGAACTCGGAGGCCGGCAGATTCACGCCGATCAGTTTGCCGTCCTTGGAGAAGAGTTGCTCCGCCGGGTTAGCCCCTTTGCTTTGTGTGAAAAGCTGCAGGGTGCGTTCGCCTTCACCTTCGTAAAATAAAACGAGCGAAGACAAAGAGGATTGCACGCTCTTGCTCTCTTGCTCCATGATGAAGTCGAAGAGGCGCGCACGTGCGTCCATCACACGTCTGGGGGCTTGTGCTTCGTACCACCGTGTGAACAGTGTCCGGAACTGGGTCTCCTCGAAACTCTTGTCCAAACACCGAGCGTGTATCCCCATGTTCGCAACGAGGTGCAAGTCACAGCCTTTCTCCAACGAGTTGCCCGCCTCGTCCCGCGTCATGTACTTCTTTCGGTCCTCCCGGCGCATGAACTTGTTGTAGTTCAAGCGGATGCCGATCCAGCCTCCGCCACCCGCGTCACGGACGAAACCGACGGGACGAAAGCAAATCTCACCTTTTGGGTTGGTCTTTACCCAAACCTCCTTGTCTCGATATTTCGCGAAGTCGGCGTCCTCCATGGCCACCGTCCGGCAAGCGTAGTCGATGCCTTGCCACATCTTCTCCTCATCCACACCGCGTTCACCCGCCGGCAGCACGAAGGTTGCTAGTTTTATCAACCCAATTCCGGGCACGACCGTTGCAACCTTCTCGACAACGCGACCGTTAATGCAGCTGTGGCCACCATCAGAACATGCGTAGCAACCGATGAACGGAGGCTTGCCGAGAATGCGGTCCATCAACAGCATGATCTTCGCGGGGGACCACGGCAAGTCCAGGGGGCACATGAACCAGTTCAGAGGTGCGGTGTCGAAAAGAAGAGTACGGTATCCCTTTGAGTCTAGGATCCGTTTCATTTCCTTGACCTCGTCATCAGCAGCACGCTCGGGGGCACGTTGAGTCGCACGGTGTTCTTTCATCACGTCGCGGACGGCGCGAGCGTCTTGCATTTCGCGGGCCACCTAAAATGGAACCATGCATTAAGAATAACATGTCCCCGACTTATAACGGAAAGGTAACACAAAAATAGGGCGATACCTTGTACACGTCGATGGGAGAGCCGTCCGGAGAGGAAAGCATCTTCTCGAAAGCCACCGTTGTGGCGGAGTTCTTCAGCTTCTCGGAAGTGAAGCGACCACCGAAAACAGGAAGGGCTTCTTTGATGGCGTCTTGGGTTTCTTTGGAAACAACGGTCTTCCCCTTTTTATCCATGGGTTGGCAGGCATGGGTGCCTTCGTGTTTAAAGAGCAGTAGGTGGCCTTCGGCTGCGGGAAGGTCGATGCGGACCAAAGTAGCCCGGGCACCACAGGTAATAACTTCCATGGGTTCTTGACACTTTTTGCATGGAGGGCCTTCAATCTGAAAGAAGAAAAGAAAAGCGTAAGGTCCTACTGGAAAAGTGGGGAAAGTGTACAGGAAAACCTTGGGATTAAAATACCTCAACGCCGAGGAAAGCGGAAGCGGAGCGTTTGCCACGTTGTTGAGAACTTGTCTGAACGAACTCTTTGTCATGGGTTTTAAAGAAAGAGCACTCCGTATTCCTGCAAAGTTTTTCTCCAAGGCAGTTTTGAAGTCGAACTTGAGAGTTGCAGTCCTTGACGGCATCTTGTCGGGTTACCTCCGCCCAAGTTGTGGCGCAGGCGTGGGACCAAGAACGGTTCGTGACATGGAAGTCAAGTTTGTTCAGCGGTAGACCGCCCTTCCCGGTTGGTTTAGGAAGAGGTGAGGACATGTGGTGACCAAAAGTTACATTGCCATCGACGTCGAAGGGGACCTTGTTCACACGTTTGCAATCTGCGGGCCACTTAAAAGAAGAGGCGTGACTGGAAGTCGAGTCGGACTTGGAAAGGTTTGTCGAAGCGACGGACTCCGTGGGCTTGGGCTTCGTGTTTGGTGAGAACCGGGGAGTCTTGCACTCGCCGGTGTAAATAATGTCTTCTTCATCATCGCTGTCATCGCTTTCGCTGTCGCTTACCAAGATTGGCATGTTGTCGTCGGTAGGAGTACCGTACACATTGTGCAAGAAGCCCGCGTGAACGGGAAACAGGTCCAAAGAGCAAGCAACGGAGTCATCGTACTCGGAGGTGACGGAAAGATCTTCTTTCTTGTCAAGACTAAAAACATTGCAAAGTGTGTCGCTAGTCACAAAAGGGTCTCCAAGATGCCAAACAATAGGAATTTCACGAACGACATCCCCGGTTTCAAGGCAGCGAAAAGTAACAAATTGAGTGGACATTGCATTAGCCCTAGGAAGTCGGTAAAATAAATGCACTCCCGAAGTGAAAGTGTCGAGGAGAGGCCTTAAAAAACTCTAGTCGCCAAAATAAAAGGCGACGCCGAAATAAAATCGAGTCGAGGCGACGGCTGGGAAATTTTCGAGTCGAGTCGAGAACGACACCGACCAAACGAGTCTAGCTGTTTCGGAAAGAGAGGCGAAGGAAAAAATCGAGTCGAGTGTCGAGTCGAGGCGAAACCTTCAAAATATTCGACTCGAGGAAACGCTTTGAAAATTTAAAAAAAAATATCGAGGCGAAAAAATATCGAGTCGAGAACGACACTGACCAAAGGAGTCGACGTGTTTCGGAAAGAGAAGTCGAAGAAAACCTGAAGACAGTTGAGAGCTAGTAAAGAACTCTAGCCGCCAAATAAAAAGCGCAAAGATTTAAAGTCAAAAGAAACAAGCAAAGATGCCTGCAAAAAAAGGAACCACCAAGAAGTCCGGGGATGGCAACACGGAAAGGTTGGTTTACGCGGACGTGATGGAACAGCGTTTCGTTGAGCAGAAAGTGCTGAAGCTCGCGGACTGCTCTTTCGCTGACAACCCAAGAGGACACAATCACAACGGTGTCAACGTGGAGAAGTCCGTTGAGAAAAACGGCATCGACCTTTCCCAAACCATGATCTGGCGCCGCGCCAAAAAAGGAGATCCTAAGGCCCACGGGTAAGTTTCACTAAACCTTCTTGAAGAACTGCGCTGACAAAAGGTAGAAGAGACAAGTGTGAAAAAGCGTTCATCGAAGAACGCTTTTTAAAAAACACTGCTAAAGAAACAAGTGTTTTAACAGGTTTAAAGAAAAGTGTTCATCGATGAACGCTTTCTTTATTTTGTTGCTGAAGCTTGAGTTTTTTAAACTGTTTTTAAGAAAAGCGTTCATCGATGAGCGCTTTTCTTAGTTTTCCTTGTATTTTTCTTAAAACTTTGCGCTTTGGAGTTGCAAAAGCTGCGATATTTCTATGTGATTCAGCTTTTTTGTCAGGAAAAAAATAGGGAAAGCAAGGAAAGCGCTCATCGATGAACGCTTTTCTTAAAAACAGTTTAAAATACTCAGGCTTCAGCAACAAAATAAAGAAAGCGTTCATCGATGAACACTTTTCTTTAAACCGGTCAAAACACTTGTTTCTTTAGCAGTGTTTTTTAAAAAGCGTTCATCGATGAACGCTTTTGCGTTCATCGATGAACGCTTTTCTTATTCAGCAAAAAAAGGTTAGTGCTTGAACTCTTCTTGGTTTTGCATGGTGACTTTCTTCTTGTTTATTTGCTGTTCATCTGCAGGTCTACTGACTCCCTTCAGGACTCTTGCTCGAAAGAAGAACATGCGGTGTCAGAGCGAGTGTTGCTTGTAGATGTTACATGTTGCAGAGATCTGTTTAAAGGCGTGCGCGCCTTTCAAAGAAGACGTGCAATGAACCGAGAAGCTAAAAGAATTAGGATCAACAAAGAAATTACTAGACGTAGGCGTTGCATTTTAGACAGGGGGTTTTAAGCTAGTGTTGCTTGAAGATGTTACATCCTCAGAAGATGAGGAAGATTCTTGCTGGAAGAACCATGTTCCCATTAGCTGGTATAATGTTCCAAACGTGGCAGTAGCTAAGAGGAGACTCAAGAATAAAAAAGACGCTGAGCGAAACGCAAAAATACGTAGGACGCAATGTCCTTTGTGGATGCTAGACAGCCAGTGGTAGCTTTAGCTGAAGTAAACACTTTATATATTTTTTATAAATAGTTTCTCTAACCCTTTAACCCATGTTCTTTGTCGTTTTAAATGGCGTGCTGTGTTTGTTTTTGTTTTCAGTAAGCGGTACATTGCCATTGACGGACATGGTAGGCACGAGTTTTTCACTCGTGCCTTCCAAGATGGCGCCGTGGTAGGCGGAAAAAAACTAGAGGCCCGGGACAAAAGGTTTCTGGAATGCAACGTCATCGTGGTGTCGGAGGACATCACCAAGGAGGAGGTTACATGCCTCGCCCTCTCGCGCATCGTCCAGAACGAGAAGGGGTCCAAGAAAAAAACTTTTTTCGACGACTACACCTCCTTCAAATGGCTGATGTCCTCCATTGACAAGACCGTGGCCAAACCACAGAAGTTGGTTGTTTTGTTCTCTCACATCGACCCTTCGTTATACTCGTTGATGTTCTTCAAGAGGATGGCCCACATCCACGAAAAGGTGATCGGGCCCGACGAGCGGCTGGAGGCCTTGCTTCGCGAGAACTGCGAAGCTTTGGGGAAGGATTCCCCCTTCGGCTTCAACTCCTTGTTCGACAACAAGGAATTCCAACGTCTTAATCCGACACAAAGATATCAGGTACGGTGGAAGCCGGTCTTTATTTTATTGTGTTACATGCAACCATCACGCCTGAAGACAAACACATGTCTCAGGTTTTCCTGAAAGTGAACGAGAACGTCAAGTTCGCCGTGAAGGACGAGAATGGCGAGCTCCACTTGAAGAAGAAGAAGCAATGCGCGACTTTGGGCTTCGTCGGAACCACACGCGCCTTCACGGACTTGTGTTCGTTTGTGCTGCTTCGTCAAGAAGTCCGCTCACAGCTAGAGCTTCAAAGCTCTAAGGGGAAGGCGAAAAAAACTGAAGAGGCGTCCAAGTTCTTGGAGGACCTGAGCGCCGGAAAGTAAGTCCATCTACCACGGTTTGGTTAAAGCCGTGAACTATTTTTTTATGCGGAAAGGTGATGGGTGTTAAACTTTTGTTTACAGGTACGATGGTACTTTCTTCGACGCCAACGAGACTTGCTCCAAGACCAGTAACTTGCCTCGCTTGAACCGGGATGTCGAGCCGAAAGTCGTGCAGGACATGCTGAAGAAGCACAACGAGATGGTTGAGTGGGAGGAGACTGCTGTGGAGGCTCAGGAGAGTGGCGTCGAGACCCTTGCGGAAGTTGCAGCTGGTGAGACGGATGGGGATGTTGAAGAGGAAAAGGAAGAGACGCAGGAAGGTGCGTCGGTTGGGGATGATGACGAGGTAGGCGATGGGGATGAGGAGGTAGAAGGTGAGGAACCGGTTGGTGAGGAAGATGGTCAGGAGAACGAGGAGGAGGAGAACGAAGAGGAAGAGGAGGGCGATGAGGAGGAGGATGGAAAGTTTGACTTTGAAAAGGAGTCGGATGAGGTTCGTGAAACACGTGAAGATCGGAAGCGGAAGAGACAGGAAGTGGCGGATTGGTTTGCGGCGGAGGACGCGGGGGAACATGTCCCAAAATCAAAGAAGCAGAGAAAGGATCTAACTAAGAAGAGGGCGGAGATGGGGAAGCTACGTCAAGAGTTGCAGGCCTTTGAGGAGGAGGATGCCGCTTACGCGGCTTGGCTTAGCGACAAGGAGAAACAGAAGGATGAGCAGGACATGGAGGACGACCCGGCCCCCTGCGCGGAATGGATGAAGCCTTGGGTTGGGGTGTCGCGAGGGAACCCGGACTACGAAGGGTTGCGACAATGGAAGATGGCAGGCGGAACGCTCCGAAATGGAACGCAGCAGAAGGGACCGGTGAAGGAGAGCATTGAGATTGGGCAGTTCTTGAAGATGAATGAGGAGGCGTTGAAGCCTGGTGTACGGCATCATGTGCACAATATTGTGTCCGTGGAGGTGCCGAAGGTGGTAGCGGTGAAGAACCGTGGCGTGACGCGTGGCACGAAGGTGAAGGATGAGAAGGTGGAGTACGTCTTGGAGTTAATCCATCAACACGGACATGCCGAGTCTGAGAAGTTGTTGGTGTTGACATCGGTTGCCATGAACTCCCAAGGCATCCCGCTGTTGCAGCTGTACTTCGGCGAAGCTCTCGGGGCCATGGACGTCATCACGCACAACGCGGCGGAAGATAAGTTTTGTGTGGCGGCGGTCATCACGGATGTTCCGTGGGGCCATGAGAGCAAGACCGGGTACAACACGAAGGTGGATTGGGATGCGTTCGCAGTCAAGTTGGACGAGCTGTGCGCGAACAACGATGGCATGTCGGAGGTTCATAAATACGCCGATCTGGGAAAGGTGGACGGAGACACCATTGTGTGTGCCTTAGGCGACAGTGAAGCCCTTCGAGCTTTGGAGGCGGGCTGGAAGGCGTTGAAGCACCCGGTAGGATCGATGTAACACTTGTTGCTTTGAAGGCACCCTTTTATTTTTGTTTTTTTTGTTACGTTTCTTAAAGGGAGGGAAAAGGGGGGAAGGATCACAGGTGTACAAGACAATGCCGGGGTACATCGTGACGGAGGGGAACCGCAACAACGCGACTTTCACGAACACTCCAAAGTCCGTGGGACACCAGTACACGACTTTTGCACGGAAGCTGGAGGCTCCGAAGTTGGACTTCAAGACCAGCATCCAAACCAGGGGGCAGCAATGTAAGGACCTTGACTTTGATTATTTCCCGCTGAATTGTTGGACTGGAAACATTTTGCGTGCCCTAAGTTACCAAGAGGTGAAGGCTTTTGAGAAGGCCTTGGAAAAGCACCTGGCTGAGAGCTGGGAACCAAGCTGGAAGGAAATGGATGAGGAGCAGAGGATGGACATCGTTCAGACCGAGGTAGAACATCAGGCACGACCTTTCCAAGCTGTTCAAGTGCAGGATACCTTCAAGCACGATTGCGCCGTAGTGGGATGCTTGAAGGGCGGTAAGCCCTGCGAAGAGCATGGCAAGACCTTGGTGGTGGGACAGAAAAAGGTGGAGCTCATGGAGCTGTTGGTGGAGCGGTACACAACCGACATCGACATGGTGGTGCTGGACCCGTTCATGGGAAGTGGTGCGTGTCATTGTGGATGCATTGGTTTTGCCGCGAGGGACACGCCGGGGTATTGAAAGATGTTAAGTGTTCCGCAGGAACCACTGGGATTGGAGCGCTTCGCATGGGACGCGCCTTCATCGGCGTGGAGAGGAAGCGTGCAAACTTCATTAGCGCGGTGCACTATTTATCTCACGCGGTGTTCTGCTGCGCGAAGCGCCATGTGGGGGATCTTGGATTGAGTGAGCCGTACCGGAAGATGAAAGTGACAAACGTGAAGTAGAACATCGAAAGTTCGTGAAAGTTAGTTAGGGATCTTGGCGGGGAAAGAAGTATGTTTTGAACCTAACTGGGGGGCCGGCCACCCGGACTTGTGGTTAGTAGTGGTCCGCGAAAGCACGTGAAAAACCAATGGAGAACGTAGTTGGTCAATGCACGAAGACGAGTAGGCGATGGGGCGAAGGGCACTAGAAAAGGTGAAGTCGTGTTAAACTCTGGAGGCAAAACATGCGCGCCGGTAACTTTGTTTTGAATATTGATTTGAAGCTGTATATTTCATGTGATATATAAATATAAAATATTCCTGAAATTGCAAAGAAATCGGGGTTTTTTGAAGAAATTTCAAAAAATTTAGAAAAACCCCCAAAAAGGGCATATAAAACTAGAAAAAATAAAAGGGGTTCATCGATGAACACCCAAAAACATATTTCATAAAAATCAGACGTATAAAGTGTGATTTTGCTACCGAGATTCGAAAAAAAATTTGAAGCTGGAGAATGCGTGAAATATGGTACAAATTCAATGGAAAATTTTTGTTTTCTTAACACAAAAAACCCCATAAACTTTCCTTAATTCAGGCTGACAAAGATGATTTTTTTAGTTAAAATCAGGAATATTTCTTAAACCCTAAAACAACCGGGAAATTAAATAAAATTACATTCAACTCGGGAAAATCTTAAACCCTAGATTCGGTCAAATTTTCGATTTTTTCAGGGCCTCCCCTTGTAAAACTCCCCAACACCCAAAAAGGCCCGAAATTCATATAAAACTAGGAAAAATAAAAGGGGTTCATCGATGAACCCCCAAAAACATTTTTCATAAAAATCAGACGTAAAAAGTTTCATTTTGCTACCGATTTTCGAAAAAAAATTTGAAGCTTAAAAATGCGTGAAATATTATACAAGTTCAATGGAAAATTTATGTTTTCTTAACACAAAAAACCCCATAAACCTTCCTTAATTCAGGCTGAAAAAGATGATTTCTTTCGTGAAAATTAGGAATATTTCTTAAACCCTAAATCAACCGGAAAATTAAATAAAATTACATTCCACTCGGGAAAATCTTAAACCCTAGATTCGGTCAAATTTTCGATTTTTTTAGGGCCTCCCATTGTAAAACTCCCGAACTCCCGAAACTCCCAAACTCCCCAATTGCGTTTGGTGAAGCTGACTATCTGGCGGCTATCTATGATGGAGATGACTGGCAGCTTAACCCGTACTGGTTTCACTGGCTGGACGGGCTTTGGGGTCGGCACACGGTGGACCGCTTCGCCACGGACCTGAATGCACTGCTGCCTAGGTTCAACAGCAGATGGTGGTGCCCAGGCTCGGAGAATATTGACTGCTTCTCCCTGACAGACTGGTGGCTGGAGAACAACTGGTGTAACCCCCCGTTCGGCTTGGTTGGTAGGCTCTTGGAGGTCCTCAGGAGGTTTTCTGCGGTTGCCACCATCATTGTTCCGTATTGGACAAGTAGGCACTGGTGGCCTATTCTCTGCCCCGACGGTCAGCACTTTGCTCCGTTCGTGCGGGATTGGAAGGAGCTGCCCAGGGACTCGTCTGAGGCTCTCTGTTCTTGCCTGGCGCCGGTCGGGCCAATGAGGCAGCAGTGGGCCCGCCTAATTTCAGGGTGCTGGCTCTGCGGGTGGATTTTTCGGCTTGAGCAGGGGGGCATCTGGAGTCGGTCTTCTGGCAGCAGGCAGTTGTCAGCCCTAGGGACCCGCCGCTGGAGCAGGAGCTGCTGCGGAACATGAAGGTGGACATGGTTACCACCAGGGCAGTGGGAAGCTGGTGTAATAGCTATCTGGGGGCCTTCGGCAGGTTTGCTCGGTGGTGTGCGGCCAGACAGCCGCCTCGGGAGTCTTGCCCGGCTTTACCGCTTACAGTGGCCCTGTACTTGCGGTTCGTTATGGACAGGGCAGACACTTTTTCAGTGGTGAAGACGGCTTCGGGTGCCATCTTTGCAGTGCATGATGTGGCTATGGTTCCGCGGGAGCAGAACCCGACGAAGTCAGAGATGTGCAAGGCAGTCGGGGAACAGGCTAAGAGGAAGTTTGGGCTCAGTGTGAGGAACAGGAAGGCGGCCATGCCGGTGGTACTCCTGGCTACTGGCATCAGACTTTACCACACAGACCACAAGGGGCGGTTCTCCATCATCAGGTTGACAGTGGCTTGCATGGGGGCCGTGATGTGGGCGGGGTGCCTACGGTATTCTGATATGAAGATGATCTGGGTGGGAGCTATGCGGTTCTACTCCACCCCAGGGCTCTTCATGACTACTATGACTACACTTGAATAGTGTTCTCTCGGTCGTACTCATGACTTGAGTAGTACCGCGCTTCCCTGACTCATGACTTGAGTAGTACGGCGGGCGATGAACTCATAACTTGAATAGTACCACATGCGGCCAACTCACGATTTATTCACGTATTCATGACTAAAACACTAGATTCCCCCTTAAAATTTGCTTATGCCCACCTTGAGGCTTGAGCACGGTGCTGGCCCCTACATGGCTCTAGCGCTCTACGCTCTAGCCGGAGATGATGAGTGTTTGGCACGATAGGTGTATGTGTGGTGAGCTCAGCAAGCCATCATATGCTCGATGTATCGTGCTACATCACGAGATCTCGATTTTACATTGTCATCCTCACTTGCTCACCGCCTTCCGCACTTTCACGAATGACATAAAATACCCTACGATTTTTGGGTTCCGGTCTGGATATGCCGATGATGAGTGTTTGGCACGATAGGTGTATGTGTGGTGAGCTCAGCAAGCCATCATATGCTCGATATATCGTGCTACATCACGAGATGTCGATTTTACAGTGTCATCCTCACTACCTGCCTTCCGCACTTTCACGAATGACATAAAATACCCTACGACTTTTGGGTTCCGGTCTGGATATGCCGATGATGAGTGTTTGGCACGATAGGTGTATGTGTTGTGAGCTCAGCAAGCCATCATATGCTCGATGTATCGTGCTACATCACGAGATGTCGATTTTACAGTGTCATGTTAAAGGAACGACCTTTAGTGCGCACCCACACTAGATTCACATGGTGTTCGAAAGACTCACTGACTGAAATTGAACACTGGAACCGATTCTCCATCAACCACGACAACTTTACTATTATGTTTATCCGTGTCTTGCAGCGCTGCACTATGGTTGTCACATTTAGCAGACCTCTCCCTGATATGGGCAACTAGGTTGCTAGTGCTAACCGCTTTTCCATCCTTGTGAAACAACTTTCTGATTGCACCACACGTAGTTCCATCGCTCTGTACAATTGTGCACGAACACTCTGTCGCATACTGCCCTGCTTTCGGTCCCAATTCAACTAGTTTATCCGAAACAACTGCAAACAACTTGTACACGTCGGCTTTTGGAAATGCAAAGTGAGGAAAGCTTGGGTGTCGACCAGAAACAACGCCCGAAGCTAACGATTCCAGGACGGGCACATTATCTTTTCCCGCATCATCCAAAGGAAAAGTGTCATAGAAGTACTCCAGAAAACGGCATTGGGTATTTAATCCAAAAGATCTCTCCACTAGAATCACCAGGCTCGAGGCTACCAGTACCACTTGGTCCCATTTCTTGCACTTGAAACGCCCGCGAAGGCGCGACTTCTCCAGCTATTGCACGCGCGGCTGAGTATTCCCTGATCGTGCACAAGAAAGTGTTGTTTCTCTCCTCCTCGCTCATGCGACCTGAAGCTAAAGTCCAAAAGGACCCTGGGAGCTGTATCTGCTTTCCTACATGCTCGAGCGGTTTTTTTAGCAAAGGATATTTCGTTATGTCGAGAGTCTGCTGAATGCTGGAGGCCTTATGTTTTCGTGGCATAGCGAGCGGCCGCGGAGTGAAAGTGAAGAGCGAACGTGAACAGCAAGCTGGAGTAACACTCGACTGCTGGCAGTACGTAAAAATTATCCGTAGTAGTCATGATAGTAGTCATTTTGTGATTAGTACACGGGTCATCGAAGTCATGATTTGAGTAGTACAGTGACCACCCAAGTCATGACTTGAGTAGTACGGCAACCCTCAAACTCATGTTTTGAATAGTACAAAAAAACGACTATTCAAGCGACTAATCATGAATACCGTAGTAGTCATGAAGAGCCTTGCTCCACCCATATGGTCTTCCTGCTCACCAGCAGGAAGAATGATCAGTACAGTAAGGGTGACGTGGTGTATGTGGCCCGTGGAGGGAAGCACTTCTGTCCAGTGAGTCTGTCCGAGAGGCTGATCGAGGCTGGACAGCTGTCGGGGTCGGTGAACCTCTTCCAGGGGTGGGACGGCAGGAAGGCTGTCCGAGATCCTCAGGTGCCCCTGAATGGCAGGCACATTGAGTATCATGCCTGCAGAAGGGAGGTCATCAGAATGGTGGCTCAGGCAGCAGGCAAGACCGAGGCAGAGGTCACAGCGGTCTTCGGCACACAGAGCATGAGGTCTGGAGGTGCTACGGTGGTGGCTCAGCGAGTATCCTTTGTGGAGTTCATGCGGCACGGGCACTGGATGACCCAGTCAGCGGCCATGCGGTACATTCAGCCCTCCACAGAGGAGAGGGTGTCAGTGACTGCCGCAGCTGAGTATTGAGTTCTTTGCTGTGCTTTGGACCGCTTAATATGTTCTGCCATGCGGTAGGTAGTAGCACTAGTATGTATGCCTGCGGGCTAATGTTATTGGTATATTATTACCTGCATGGAGATCTTTGTTTGGTCTCCGTGACATGCATCTAGCTTACAGTTGTGATTATTGGGTAGCTAGGGTAGCTAGGGTAGCTAGGGGGGTCCGTAGGGTAGGTGTGTCACATAACTCTAGAACCGCGGAGGCGGCTTTGTGGAGCGGTCGAGTGCACCCCGATAGCGCGATGGTCGGTGACGAGTCGCACTTGGCCGCCTCCACAGTGCCGCCTCCGCAGTTCTAGACAAGGGACGGTACCTCGTCATTTGCCAATTATCAACAGAAATAGGAAAAAATGGTCACAGATCCTTGTGAAGTGATCGGAATGGGGCAAACAAGGTATCGAATCGCATGCGGAAGACCTAGCCAATGTGGTCATATGGCTGGTTTAGACCCATTCGGGAAAAATCTCATGACCGCAGTGGCTGAGGAGGAGGGGGTAAAAAGCAGCTGGAAATCTGAGTTTGGTAATTATCAACACGAGAGGAAAAAAGTGGATAACTTTTCGACAAGTGATCGGAATCGTGCAAACAAAGATGCTATGGACATCTACACGAGTCCCCGGATGGGACTGTGTGGTTGTTACACCCTAAAACCCTAACCCTAACCCTAGATCACTTTGCGGAGATCAAAAAAACAGGAATGGCAGCCCCGCGCGCGGCGGGTAGTGATATTCGTGAATAGTGATATTGGCTAATAATGACATTCATGAATAGGGATATTGGCCAATACGTTATAGAGACATTCGTGAATAGGGATATTGGCTAATGATGATATTCGCGAATAGTGATATTGACCCGCGCTAATGATATTCTCGCGAATAGTGATATTGGCTAACAATGAGATTCAATCGAAGTTCGATGTAGTGTTATATGATGTTTGCGAAATGTGATATCGTGATTACATATTCGAATAACATATGTGATACAAATTTCGGATGATATCAGTTACAACAAAAAGGAAGGGCGCGTTCAATATCAGTGCCCTTCCATTGCTTCACATAGTAGCGTACCGTATTGGCGTTGTCCAGGTCGAAATGTCGGGCAGCAGCTGTGATGCCTGTGAAGCGACCACTCAAGAAAGCTTGCGCAGCCTCTTGGGCACGCGCGCCTTTCGAGGTAACCATAGTGGGGGAAGCAAATCGCTTCCCAGATCTGTCCACAGAATAGCAAATGTCAGAGATGAGCACAGTAAGGAAAATGTGAAAACAACACGGAATGCGAAGTCCCCAGGGGTTATCGCTTACCGTTCAGAACGTGTGAGCACCATATTATAGAATACTAGAGTCCTCGACCTTTAGCTTAAGGTATATTTCTTAATATACCCACTTTTTCCTCTTTTTTACACCGTTTTTTCCTTATCTCGAACTGCACTGCAACATAAAAAACGTTCTACAGGACTGCTGGGAGCGAGCGAAATATGTTTCTCCACTGTCTTCAACTGCCTAAAATGATGAGCTTTTGTCCCGGGTCGATATCGATATCGCAACCAATGTGAGCGATATCGTCGATTTTTCCTATTTGTTGATCATTTCCAAACTGTTGACGATTTCCAAATGACGAGGTATCGGGGATTTCTTTTTCTATCGATAGGAATTGATAACTCTAATTTTCTTATCGAGAGATATTGATAACCTCCGAGCTCCAACCGACAGATAATGATAAGTGTAAGGGACAGGGCACGGGCGTTGGGAACCGCTTGTCCAACTTTTCCGATGACACATGATGACTGCATGTCACGGTTGCGTCTATCGCGTGAGAGACAGCGACACAGTGAGCGCAATGAACGTCGCCGGCAGCAGACGGTGAACACATCGACATCGCGGACACCATTACCGTTGCCGATGCCGTTGCGTGACTGCTTACTCGTTACAGTACTCGTTCTTCGTTGACCCATCCCAATCCGCAATTGCCACGTAAAATTCTTCAGCTACGCAATTTCTTTAATGTTCCTCCGCCTCATGGGGCGAACGGTGTTGTGAGTGTTGTGATACACGTAGGGATTTCCAAAGTGCTCGGCTACTCGTTTATTTGTCAGTTCGGTTATCATAATGTGTAAACTTATGATACTATGTGTGCGCAGGTCATGTCGCAGGTATCCGGTTGCGAGGAGGGACGCGCGCTCTTGAGATGTGGAAGTCGAGGTTGGCGTATGCCAACCTTGCTTGGGATGAAACCCAACCATAATTATCGAACTCCTTGTTCATTACAATGTTCATTTACTACGGTATGGTGCTTGCCCCGATCCCGCTTACTACCGATTCTTGGGCTGGTGGCTGCAGCACCTTCGACCTCGGCGACGTCTTCCAGTGCCCCTCGCTCGCATGGCTCTACCGCTCTTTCCGTGGCTGTGACGTCGCACCTTTTCCGCAACATTACCCGAACGCGCTCAGGCGTACCACCTTCCCTCAGGCTTTCCAAATTATGGGTGTTTACACTATATCGAAACGGTCCCTCGCGAGGGACTCCGACCGATTGACGCCTCGCTGAGCCTGACTGACCACGTTCGCAACGCGCCGACAGCGAGTTCGCCGACTGTTACGAACCCCGACCCTGCTTCCAACACCGACGCCGACGTTGCGACGAGGAGGTACTTGCAAGAGCAATCCAAACTGGTGGACGAGGTCTACAAGGGGCGGCTGCATCGGACATGGGCCAAGGGTATCCGCGAGGATATCCTTGGCGACAAGAAACATCATTTCAGCGGTACGACCGACGCGAGCCTCCTCTCCGATGTGGTGGTTCAGCTGCGTACGGAGTTCGATTCCGCTGGTCTGGACCTCGTTTCGTTCGCGGCATGGGCGCAGACGGACGTCGGGAAGGCCTTCCTGGCCAAGCCTGCAGACGGTGGCACGTCAGCTCTGCTCACCAGCAGCGAGCACCAGATGCGGATGGAGAAGATCAAGGAGTTGACTGAGTTGGTGCAACAGCGGTACGAGGCGGCTCCGCCGGTGGTGCAACGGCAGCGGGATCCGCCGCGACAGCAGCACGGGCAGCGGCAGTAGCAGCAGGGCGTCTGCGGCAGCAGCAACGCGGGCAGACGCCGCGAGGCTTCCGCATGGGGGTGCAATCCCCGCCAGCGGTGGGCTACGATCGTGACGAGCAGCGGGCGAAGCCGCTTTGTGGCCGCTGCAAGAAGTCTGGTAAGGAGCTCTACCATTTCTACCGCGACTGCCCTCTTGGCGGTCGCCAACATCCTCCCACCTCCGCCGCGACTTTTTGCGTCCCCATTGACGAGGAGGACGCGGAGGGCGTGCATGCACTCGCCATGATTGTGTGTTGTCTTCCAGGAGGCGGCAGACGAGGGGGCTGAGGCGTTTGCCCGTGCGGCGACAGCGTACGGTCCGCCATCAATGCTGTGCAGGGGCGTTGTGGGGAGCATCGACGTGTCGGCCTACGGCTTCTTTGTTGACGCAGCGCCACCGGTGGCGGCGACGCCCGGTGACGACATCCTCCGACGGCTGGACGACCTCGCGGCAGAGGTCGACGCAGGGGTGGAACCGAAGGTGCATTATATATACTCACGCATCTTTCCCGCCGCCTGTAGGCATCGAGCCGCGGACCTCGGCTCTGGTGTGTGGCCCCGTCGAGGCGGGGATCACGCCGGTGGGAGGAGCAGGTTCCGGCAGGTGGTGCGGCGGCATCGGTCGGCATCCGCCGTGCCGGCCCCTGCTATGCCTGTCTTGGAGAATGAGAAAGAGCTGCTTGAGCTCTATGGCTACTGCCTATTATCACAATCCTGTCACAAGGACCGAAGTGATTTGGGTCTACAAGGCAACTTTTCTTGATATAGTTGATATTTGAGTGCTTACAGGTCATCATTAGGTGTTCAAACATTTATTTACAGCCTGGTGCGTATGGTACACTAAATGTTGGTATGTGATTAAGAGGGTTAAACGGGTGGGGGTGAAATCAATTAAAATTAATTAAAATGGCCAGTCCTGTCACAAGCACCGAGATGTTTCTCACGCTAGCTACCTCCACGAAGGTCTTGTGAAAACTCGGAGACCTATGTTGTCAAGTTCGCGAGCTGCTCTTTCTGCAGTGTCTTATCAAAAAATGATCGGAGGTCATCTTCGCCCTCAAAACATCGGTTGAAGTAGCCTGGGTACTGTATACAAAACCCGAAAATATCACTGTATGTGGTATGGTTGGAATTCAGTCATTTTTTACGCTACCCATGCTTAATATTGATAACGTAGCATGAAATTGCGACATTGTTTTGGCAAACGGGCCAAGGGGTATTTAGTTCAAGTTCCAACGATGATATGAACCGAAGGGCAGGCGCTCAAAACATCAAGAGGACGTCCAAAACAATTATGGTAACACCAATCCTTGTAATAGGACCGGAACCCGATTCCAGTCCTGTTACAAGGATTGTTAGGCAGTAGCCATCTACGGCTATGGCCCACCCGTGACACTTCAATCGACACGGGTGACCACTACGAAGGAGACGGGCGGCGAGTTCCACATGACAGTCATCGCACTGACGAGCCCGGACGCGAATCGTGTCATGGCGCGGTACAATTATGTGCCTGCGGCACTACGACAGATGCTCGGAAATATGTTTTTGATTGAACGCGCAAAGGTACACAATTCGGATTTTATAATATACTGGATCAGGGCCAGATTGAGGTACAAACGATAATTCGGTTCCGAGTTCTGAAGGCTAAACACTTCTCAAGTGCTCCACTTATTCACTCGTCACTCAGGTTGCAGAGTCAACCACTCGAGAGCCGGTGTCACACTTCGGCTCAACGTTCAATTCCCGATCCGATCTCATTTCTAATTCCGATTCGTCATTCTCGATTCAGATGCTATGTCGACAGATTGACACGATGACTGCCCCACAGTACTGTCATACTACTGTACTGTCATACTGTCATACTGTCATAGCGTCATACTGTCATACTATCATAACCTTAATATATGATATTCGATTTCATTGTCTTTTCAACCCCGATGCGAATCTGACCATTCTTCGAGGGTCTGACTGAGTTCCACGATGACACCCCCCACAGTACTGTCATACTACTATAGTGTCATACTGTCATACTGTCATAGTGGCATAATGTCATAGTGTCATAGTGTCATATTGTCATACCCCGGACATCTGGTATTCATTCTCATCGTGATTTCAAGCCCAATTTCACTGTCATCGTGCCAATCCCAGATTACCCCCGATGACACACATACGGGCGCATAGGCATATCGGCTCACGCTGTGCCTCCGGGCACAACTCTCCCCCCCTTAGGAGTTGTCTACCTCCTGGGATCACTCCGCTAAGGTACCCATCTAAGTTCCAGTTCTTAGGTTTTCTGGTTCCTTTCTGTTTCCAGTTCTTAGGTTTTCTGGTTCCTCTTCGAGCACAACTTGCCTGCCGCTACCAGGGCACCACTTTCGCGAAGGAAGGTGCCGCTTGGAATCTAAAGCGGGTCTTCAGTCTTGCGGAGGCGTAAATGTCGGAAAAGTTGTCGCAGCAGGGGCGCTGGCACGGGATATACGCTCGCGGATTGGCCCGCTCCAGTCTGCTGCGGATGAGGTCCCAGCTGAGCAGTCTCTGGATGAGCACCGGTTGCCCATCTGCACGCACACGGTGTCGAAGCAGTACAGCGTAGCAGGGGCGTGAGTGGTGCTGAGTTCGTCCATATGCAGGTGGGCTTCATGTACTGCGTACCATACATGCAGTAGGTACACACCAGCGGGGGAGGAAGTTGACGCATCATGGGGCGAAGCCGCAGCGCGTTGGGGAAACGACCTCTGGGGTTCTCCATGAACCAATGTTTTGGCTCCAAGTAGTCAATGATCTGCAATGCTCGTCGTACGATTTTGTCAGCCTGGGGAAGATCAGGGGGTCCTCCAGTGGTGCGCGCTTGACTGTACTGTCTGCAGGGGGGACTGGCCCAAACAACATCAAAGAATCCCGGCGGGTATTGTTTGTAGTCCCACTGTAAGATGTCTTGCACGTGTGTGGGATGCCAGATGTGTTCGGAGTCGAGGGTCACCACGGAAGCGGAGGGGAAGCAATTTAGGAATTCCCTTTCCACCGATCCGGTACCACTGAAAAGTACAAGAATTCTGGGCATGCGGGTTGCTTCCGTCTGGATCGCCAGTAGCTCTGTCACCAGTGCCAACGACCCATCCTCTGTGCGTTCTTGACGTTCCCACGGCAGAGGGGTATCCTGTTCCATTTGTTCGAGCTGGTCCAGCTCATCGTAGGGATTAGTGATGAGGTGAGCCAGTGTCATCCCAGCTTGAGCAGAGTGACGGCCACGTTGCTCACGTCGCCGAGTGCGTGGCTTCGTCGCGAACTTGTGCTTCCATGCGCAGTCTCGCTTGTTCAAATTCACGAAGCTGTTGAAGTGGACCTCCGCGTTCGAGTTTGTCACGCGTCCTCCATTGGTCATGAGCTTTGGAGTAGCCAGTCCAGCGAACTTTCCATTCTTCCCCCTCTTTTCCTCGAACAGACCGTACTCGGCGTGCAAGGATGCGCTCAACATGTGCTTCCTTCTGATCGTCTACTACCACCTCTTCAGGTACTGCCAGGTGATCACGTGCGGCGAAAGCGTCTTGACCGCTGGTGTATGGCTTGAGGCGGTGTTGAGCGAACACGTCATGTATCCGCCAGTGAGGAGGGAGGCGTAGGCGGTAGGCTACTGGAGCTCCCCTGTCGGCCTCTGGCATGGTCATCTGCATATCACTGAAGAAGCGTTCGGTCACAGGAACCGGTCCGTGCCAGCGTTTGGTCAACTTCCTACAGATGGAGCGATCCATCACCTTCTCTGTAAGGTGTTTCGCTTTTATCCAGACCAGATCTCCAACGGCATACTCTCGCTGTCCGTGCCTGCGATCAAACTGCTCGCGCTGTCGCTGTTGAGCCAGCTCCAACCGCTGTCTAGCGTCCCGCAGCTGCGACGAAAATTTCGCGGCCACTTCGTGTGCGGTACCTACTCCCCCTGTTCGTCGCCCAGCGGTGGACTGTGCGGCCTCTAGGAAAAGGTCCAACTGTGACAGCGGCGAGAACCCAAACACCAGCTCAAATGGTGTGAAGCCAGTATACTCACTTCTGGAGTCATTGATTGCAAACTCCACGTTAGTGGTGTACAAGTCCCAGTCCTCCACATTGGCGTCTACGAAGGACCTGAGCATGTCCTCAATAACTCTGTTGCTGTGTTCCGCCTGGCCGTCAGACCTAGGGTTGTACGGCGTAGTGCGAGCCACTTTTACACCCATTAGCCTCATGAGTTCCTGCCAGAAGGCATCCTGAAACCGCGGATCGCGGTCAGAGACGATCTTCATAGGCGCGCCATGTAAGCGCCACACCGAGTCAAAGTAGATCCTGGCCATTACAGCCGCAGAGCTGTCCCCGAAGTTCATTGGTACGACGTGGACCATCTTTGTCAGCTTGCACGTGAAGGCCACGAAGGCATCGTTACCTCTCTCTGATACTGGCAAGCCGGTGACGAAGTCCACTGCGACATCTTGCCATGGTCTGTTCGGGATGCTGTGAGGATTCAGCAGCCCATCTGGGTAAGTTCCCCGCGGTCTTACTGATTGGCACACCGCGCAGGACGCTACCCAGGTGCCTACGTCCTCTGCAGCACCACGCCAATAGAAACGGCGCAGCACTCTTTCCAGAGTTTTGTCTCTTCCAGTGTGACCTGAGGACAATGACTCATGGGCATGACGAATCACTACCTCCCGAAGTGGAGAATCCTCCCCCAGCACCAACTGGTACCTTCCTGCTGCGGTTCTCCAAACTACCTCACCCACCAGCCTGAAGTCCTGTAGGCACTGATGCGGCGCTGCTTTCACTTTCTCTCGCAGTGAACGGAGTGACCCCTCTCGGGTGTACTCTGCTTTCAGTGCACGCATGAACTTTGAATCTGACTGCTGGGAGATTGTGTCTCTGAAGTCTGCTGCTTCACCCGTCCTTATCACAGCGGGAGTCGTCCTCGGATGCCTCACGCGTGCTGGCTGAGGTTTGGCAGGAGGGGCGTGCACTATCAATACAGGCCAGCGGAGGTCGAAAGCCTTCCCATCTGGGTTCTCGAAGAACTGATTAGGCTCGCCCTTGTCGTCGTGAGTAGGGACAACCTCTACGATCTGCATATTAGCCTTCCTGAATAGCTTGCGCCACGCCGGGAGCTTGGACTGGTGGTCTGGCAGGACAAAGACCGCAGAGGTGTTCTCCGGGTCCGCCTTCCATTCTGCGATGTACTTGTTCAGAATTGCCTCCACAGTGATGTGTTTGGAGTTATACGGGGGATTGCACCAAACCCGAAGACCCCTCCATTTCTCAGATAGGCAGTTTGTCCAAAATCGATCCGCCTGTCTGTTACGGCCGCCAAGGTCACAACAGGCGTCCACGTCGAAGGGTCCAAACTTCTCGACGTACTTCGAGGAGTACTCTGCGCGAACACGCCAATTCTGCGAGTCCTCTGGGGGACGAGCTTGTCGCTTCTGTGGGGGAAGGATCGAGGGTGAAACTGACTGCTGGGGCGTCTTCTGAGGGTGTGGTGAGCTAACTGGCGGCTTGTCATCGGGCGCCGCCGGTGTATCAGCTCGTGATGTAGGCGCCCGCATCTTCGGCGACACTGACTGTGGAGGCGCTGGGGTCGCAGAAGCTTTCCCAGCTCGTGCCATGCTCCTCGTTATCCTTATCTGAGGTGGAGCTCGGTCAGGGGGTTCGCGTGGAGTTTCTGCCGGCTTCGCGCTTTTGGCTTCAGGCCAGTCAGGCATGTCGAAGTCGAGGCCATCTCCCTTCGCCCCTTCATAGAGCTTCGGATTAACGAGAGCGATGGTCTCCCCCAGGTCTATGGCCTGCTCCGCCACAGAGAGGGTTTCCACTGCTGAATGAAAGCCAAGAATCAACCGTCTGGGCCCATTGGGGATGAGCCGCGGGTGGTGAACTGGTGAAGCATTCAGACTCCAGCGATGCCAGAGGGTCCTTCGGCAGGTCTGAGGTGGGGTCGATCACTCCTGCTTCCTTCAACCCCTCTCGAACGTCCTTGTCCTTGAAGTCAGGTCTTCTGGACAAGGCGTCCGGTACCAGCAGTAGTGCCCCCTTGATGTACTCCATACGCGGGACTCCCACCTCCACCAGATCCATGTACCAGCGCGCCTGTCTGCGGCTGAGCTCTCTCCCAGGTTCCATCAGCCATTCAAGGGGGCGGTGATCGCCCTGGATGCGGAAGTTGGTGAAGATGAGGTAATGCCGCCAGGTGACGGTGGTACAGTGGTGCAGGGCGCCCAATTCTCGCTCGCCAGTGTGGTAGTTCTGCTCAGCGGCTGAGAACTGGCGGCTCTCGTATGCTATCACGCGTAGGCCGAGACCGTCTCCGTTGTCTTGCATCAGCACTCCCCCAAGAGCGATGCCGCTGGCGTCTGTCTGCACCACAAAAAGGTGCTGTGTCGTCCGCGGCACCCTTAATGTTGGGTAAGGCGAAGACTGGTGCTGAAGTGAGGGCTTTCTTCAGTTCCTCGAAGGCCCACTGCTGCATGGGACCCCACTCCCAGGGTACGTCCGATTTGGTCAGCCGGGTGAGGGGCTGAGCGATCTCGGAGAAGCAGTGAATGAATCTGCGGTAATACCCCGCCAGGCCCAAGAATTGCCTGACGTGGGTAACCGTCTCCAGCTCTGGCCAGTCTCTCACTGCAGCCACCTTGTCATGTTGGGGTCTACAGCCATCCGCGGAAATGCAGTGACCAAGGAACCGCAAGGATTTCTTCAACAGTTGACACTTGGACCTTTTGAGGAAGACGCCCTTCTCCCTGCACGTCAGGAGCAACTGCTTGACGTGTTCATAGTGCTCTGCGGCGGTGTTGCTGAAAACGACCACGTCATCAATGAAGATCCGGACAAAGGGGAGATGACCCAGAGCCCGCTGCATCCGTCGCTGGTACTGAGATGGTGAGTTCTGCAGTCCCTGTGGCATGACCAACCACTCATATGACCCCATCTGAGTGGCGAAGGCGGTCTTCTCGACGTCTCCTGGAGCCATCGGTACTTGCCAGAAGCCATCCACCGCGTCGAATGAGGAGAAGAACTTCGCACCCTGCATCTCGTCGAACATCATCTGGATGTCTGGGAGGGGGTACTTGTCCTTCACTGTCTGGCGGTTAAGAAGCCGGTAATCGATCACCAGTCGCAGCTCCTTGGGGTTCCCCGGTTTGGGGACCATCAGGCAGGGAGCTGCATAAGGGCTGGATGAGGGTCGGATGTAGCCCTTGGACATCAAGGTCTCGACGCGCTCTCGAAGTTGGCGGAGTTCCTCTGCTGACTTCTTGTAGATGCGCTGGCAGGGCGGCCCCTTCTTGCTCAGCTCAGGGTCCAGGTTGATGTTGGCCTCATCTTGGGGATCATGTCTGAGACCATCAATGTTCGGTAGGGCAGTCGTCATCTCCTTCTTGTACTCTTCACCCCAGAAGTCCTGAAATTTGAGGGTCCACTCGGGGCTCACTTCTGCGTCTTCAGTATCTGCAGGGGGTTCGGCTTCTTCAGGGTCGATAGCCGTAGTTGCAAAGGCAGAAGTCGTATCCCCATGAGACTTCTCAGCCATCATGAGCCAGGCGGGTTGTATCTCCGGGTCATCGTTGCCGCGCAGCTTCTGCGTCTCCGCGTACACCAGGTACTTCTTCAACTGGGCGGGGGTCAGGAACACCTCATCCACCAACCCCGCACAGGCCGTGCCCTTCGGAGACTTGTCTCCAGATGCTTTCCCAGGAGAACAGCCTGTGATGGTGACGCGATCTCCAATCTTACCACTGCGGGACTTCCTGAGGAAAGAGACGGAACCATTCCCTTCATAGCCCAGAGTGACAGGAGAGTGACTGCGCAGCCACCTTCCGCCAAGAATAACATCCACCTGTATGCCCAGTGGTAGGATTCGAAGGGCAAGGGCGTTCTCTGTATAGGTGCCCGTGGTGGTGTGCGTGTTAAACTTGGCGTACGCAGTGGCGCCAGTGATCTTCACAGATCCATCCGCCAAGGTGACTCGCATCTCGGAGCCAGCTCGTGTCGTGAGGCCACATCGCTTGGCGCTCTGCTCCGAGATGAAGTTGTCAGAGGCCCCCGAGTCGATCAGCACCTTGACCGTGTGCCCTCTGAGGGTTGCATAGAACACCAGCAGCAGCGGTCCTTCTTCATCATGTGCCGCTGCGAGGGTGCCCTCAATGTCGGTCTTCCACTGAACTCCCCCATCCGTGCGTATGCTTTTGCACTTAAGGTTGGCGAGGAGGTTGTCCGAGGCCTCGCGGCATTCCTTCAACGTCTGCCTACACGCGGCGTAGAACTCCTCATCCAGCAAGTCAACATCTTCAGTCGGGTGGCTGACGAGGTTGTCCACACTCGCCGTCAACAGGGTACCCGCTGAGGTGCATTCGCTCGAGGTGGGGCTGACATGAGTGGTGTCGCTGGTGGTAGGGCTCACATGGGTGGTGCCACTGGTGGTAGGGCTTACATGAGTAGTGCCGCTTACTGTGGGGCTCACGTGGGTAGTGCCGCTTGCTGTGGGGCTCACATGGGTAGCGACACTGTTAGTGAGACTGCTATGGGTGAGGGGATCCTCGTCATGCTGAGGGCTGCTAGTGGGGAAGTTGTGGGCGAGTTGGTGGGAGCTCTGATGATCAGTTCTCGCCTCAGGGGTCCCAGCTGCTGCCATCTGCTGGGTGTAGCAGAGCGAATCAACTGAGGGCTCCTCTCCCATAACCTCGGGGTCTTCGGCGATGGGGTGGCTGTCGAGGCGGGGCGGCGCTTCATCTGCTTCGTGCGTTCTGACGGTGGTCATCTGTTGGGTGAAGCAAAGCGAGCTGGATGTAGAGGTTTCCTCTGCCACTACGCAGTCGGATGAACCTTCAAGGTTTCCTCCCGGGGTAGCCGGCGCGTTGTCATGGTGCGAGGATGTCGTCTCTGTCGTGGGCTCGACCAGTGGGGATGATGGAGGGGATGCTCCCAAGGGGCTGGGACCCAGCTTCCTCATCTTGTACTGGTGTACTGCGTGTAGACTGCACCAGGCGCCAGGTAATCCCACGTCTCCCGCTGTCCCGGGTATCGTGCCCACCTCAGTGTCCAAGGTGCAGAGAGAGGTCGAGGATCTCGCTGCTGCTCTTCGTGCGCCCTCCTTTTCCCACAGCCTGCTACCGGGGGAAGAGTCTGGGCTCGAAGTGGCGATCGCCTCCAGCTGCTCGGCGGGCGACAGCTCTCTCCAAGCCGCGTAGAGGTCGGAGGGGCTGGCGCTAGGGGACTCGAGGACCTGCTGGTGACCGTCGTGTGAGAGGAGGTGCCACAGTGCTATGCGCTGATGGCCCTCCCTGCGATCTTGAGGCTCACGAGCAATGCGTACCCTCTCCGCCAGCTGGTTGGCGCGGTTCACGTGCTCCTTCGGCGATCGACTCCCAGAGCGTATGCGGCTACGGGTGCGCTCCCACATCTTATCCACCAGGTCTTTGGCAGCCTCCGGGGATTTGCGCAGAGCTCTGCGAACCTTTTGCATGGCGACTTCGAGGGGGAGAGAGTACAGATCTCTCTTCCAGTGCCACGCAGTCAGCCTCTTCCGCGGATCTGCAAGGTTGGACTGATAGTTGGGTAATGGTAGGACAACACGTGGTTGGGGGCGAAGATCGCGGGGCTCTCCACGGTTGCTGCCCATAATGGGGGGTCTGTGCCGGGGAACTCGCCGCCCCCTCCGACCCTCGATCCTTGCCTGTGTGTAAGCAGGGCCGTCATCAAGAGGTAGTGACGGCTCGTCGAAAGAGGCGCTTTCTGCAAGGGGGTGGCTGGTCAGGTCATCCCTCGGCAGCGATGGGGCACCAGCTGAGCGGTAGGTGCGTCGCAAGCGGGTTCCAGAGGTGAAGGCCACGTTCTGGGGATGAGGTCGATGGCCCCAAGGGTCTCTGCGTCCTCGTGCGCGTCGGGGTTCCACTGGCTCTGACCGCTTCTCCAGGGCGGAGAGGGTCTGATCATCAGGGTGTGACCTCACTTCCCCGAAGGGCAGGGTCGGGGACTGGTCGCCGGCCAGTCATTCATCGTCCTCAACCGGGGGAAGACCGTCACCCTCCACAA